>ONZH01000630.1:0-38041 GCA_900303285.1 Rhinella marina | reverse complement strand
AGGCCTTTTTTTTAATATTTCTAGGTACACAGCCGTGTACTAACAGGTCAGACGGTGTGTATTAACACCACGTATATAAAATAATTTTGCAAGCACGCAGAACGCACAATACAGGTGCCAAATAAAATGCCTTTTTTTAATATATTTCTAGGTACACAGCCTTGTACTAACAGGTCAGACGGTGTGTATTAACACCATGTATATACAAGATTTTTGCAGGCACGCAGAACGCACAGTACAGGTGCCAAATAAAAGGCCTTTTTTTAAATATATTTCTAGGTACACAGCCTTGTACTAACAGGTCAGACGGTGTGTATTAACATCACGTATATACAAGATTTTTGCAGGCACGCAGAACGCACAGTACAGGTGCCAAATAAAAGGCCTTTTTTTTAATATTTCTAGGTACACAGCCGTGTACTAACAGGTCAGACGGTGTGTATTAACACCACGTATATTACAAGATTTTTGCAAGCACGCAGAACGCACAGTACAGGTGTCAAATAAAATGCCTTTTTTTTATTTCTATATTTCTAGGTACACAGCCGTGTACTAAGAGGTCAGACGTGTGTATTAACACCACGTATATACAAATAATTTTGCAAGCACGCAGAACGCACAGTACAGGTGCCAAATAAAAGGCCTTTTTTTTTAATTATTTCTAGTGTACACAGCCGTGTACTAACAGGTCAGACGGTGTGTATTAACACCACGTATATAAAAGATTTTTGCAAAGCACGCAGAACGCACAGTACAGGTGCCAAATAAAATGCCTTTTTTTTATATTTCTAGGTACACAGCCGTGTACTAACAGGTCAGACGGTGTGTATTAACACCACGTATATACAAGATTTTTGCAGGCACGCAGAACGCACAGTACAGGTGCCAAATAAAATGCATTTTTTTTTTAATATTTCTAGGTACACAGCCGTGTACTAACAGGTCAGACGGTGGGTATTTACACCTGGTATACAAAAAGGGTATTGCAGGCACACAGAACCCAGAACACTAGAGCCAAAGAAACTGTATTTAAAAAAAAAAATGTACACAGCCATATACTGCCAGAAGATCAGAGTGGCATATACACACTAGGTATATAACAGGGTTTTGCAGCCAAAAAGAACGCAGAACAGTAGTGCCAAATATAGTTTGGTATGTAGCAGAGCACCTAATACACCACTAATGCCTCTCTCTATCCCTACTCCAGCAGCTATCCCTGAATACAGCAGCCATTCTCTGCAGAGATTATATGGTAGTAAAGCTATCACTGTACTGCACTTATAGTAGCCCTGATAAGGGCTTTTAATCACGCTCCTGCCTGTCCAACTGCTAAAACCTATCTCTCCCTTCTCCAGCCTCTGTCCCTGACTAAGTTCACGCAGCATATGCGAACGAGCAGGAAGAGCTGAGTTTTTATGATTCGAGGTCACGTGGTTTTTCCAGCCAATCCATGTAGACGCCGTTTTCGCGCTGCCAGCGTGCTCCGCGGGCCTGTCATACCCCCCTGCATGGTGATTGGTGGAAAAAAAGCGCCAGGGAAGGTGGGAGGGGAAACGAATTCTAAGTGCGCCATCGCCGTTATACTCGATCGAAATCGAGTATGCCAAATAGCGTAGTATTCGATCGAATACCGGCTCGATCGAACACTACTCGCTCATCTCTATTAATAACCCCTATCATCGCAGCATCAGATAGCTGCCTTGGAGAATGGGGAAGCCTGGCTTCAGATGCAGCTTGACCAGCATCCTGAGGAACAGGCTGTGGGTCCCCCTGCAACAACAAGAACCAGGGCAAGTTGCTCCAAGGTCACAGATTGTTTAAGCTTTGAAGTAACTCCCCAAGCCCACCACCATGTTCCAAGACACAGCAGTGACCCTCAGAGTCCCACGGCATGGTCTCCAGCTTCTCTACTGTCATGGTCATCTATAAAGAATCTGGTTTCGTTGCCAGACAGGATAGAAGGAGAGGCTTCTAATGGGTAGCCACTTCTCCACCGCATTAGAACATAGCTTGTGAGCAGGCATCCTGCAAATGTTCTGGGTGGGAGAGTGGCAGGGCAAGGGAATGAGTTGGAGGAGGTATCTTGGAAGGCTGCTTTTCAGACCAAGTCCATGGTAAGTGTGCCTGGTTGTCAGGACACTTTCTCAGTGAGTATTCAATCCTTGCCCACTCTGTCCCTAATAATGAATTGAAACTGGAGAAAGAAGAGCTGCAGGACCAGGATAGTCTTCTTGATCTGTAGAAGGAAGCATTTAGACCGTGCAGCTGATCCACAAGTCATGCGCTCGGAGAGGGTCCAGTGTCACATAGAGGACATCAGCAAATTACTTCAAGTATTCAAGCTGTGACCATGTAGCTGCTGGCATCAACCCCCAGGGATGGCCTGATGTGTGTGTTTCAGCACAGGGAAGTATTAATGTGGGACAGATCCGAGGCATCTGAGGATGTCGGCAAGGCGTTCTTGAAGGATTTGCTTGTTTAAGTATTGTTTAAGTTTTTGCCTGACAAGATGTCATCACCATCCAAGGCCAAGGTAAATAAGTCAGCAACTTCCAACAACAGAAAAATTCAGAACTGCAAATTGAAAAGGAAAGGTGGATCAAATTACAAGCAGAGAGCTGAGTGTAAGGTGAGCTACAAGATTTCTTCTCCAGTGGAAGAACACCAGAAAGAATTTGCAGAAAGAATGCAGATTCAGAGCTACTCAAGCTATGGAGACACAGAAAGCAACTCTGCATGCAGAAAGGACTAGTGATAAGAAGAACTCTAGATCCTGTCACCAATGATCGGCTGCTTCAAATTATAGTACCCCCTCGAGATGCCAGAATCATCCTTGTATGTATCACGATAGGTCAGGACACTTCTGTGTACAAAAAACAGAAACTACCATCCGCCAAAGATTTTATTGGGTTGGAATGAGAGAAGATTTAGAAAATTGGTGTCGAGAATGTTCCACCTGTGCCATTGGAAGAAGTGAGAGACACGATCAAAGAGCACGATTACATCCCATGGTAAGTCAAACACCTCTAGAAATAGTGGCCATTGATCACGTATAGCTAGAACCAAGTCGTTCAGGATATACCTATGCCATGACTAGAGATGAGCGAATCGAATCCCACAAAGTGGAATTCGATCTGAATTTCTGGAAAAATTCATGCTTACCTCCTCCATTTGCTCGCGATGGGCCGCCAGCCACCATCTTGATTGAAGATGTCGGCCAAAATCCCTTGCGCGGTGACGTATGACGTCACCACGCCGGCCGTCGTGATGACGTCAGCTTGTGTTGCGCAAGATTTCGCGCCAGAATTCAAGCAAGATGGCGGTGGCCAGCCCGTCGCTAGCAAATGGAGGAGGTACGGTAAGTTATTTAATTTTTTTAATGTTAATTTTGCACTGTTTTTACACTTAGATGCTACGATAATGTATGAACGCGACATCTGATGAGTACAATGACGGGGGCAGCGCTATCGCCGCTCCCTGTCTTTGCACCCACTGCTTACAAAAAAAATGTGCTTTGTGACAAAGTAATTCGTCACAAAGCAAATTTGTTTGTAAAATTCGGTGAATCAGCCAAAACAAACTTTTCAAAAATTAGCTCATCTCTAGCCATGACAATAATTAATCACTACACCAAATTCATATTAGCTATATCTGTTAAAGACTTGAAGCTAAAACCACAGCAAACATTTTCTGGAATAATTTCCTGTTGCCCTGTTGATGCCCTAAAAAGATTCTCACAGATCAAGGATCTGCCTTTGAATGACAACTCTTACATGAACTATGTTCACTTCACAATTGTTAGAACAGGAGAACAACTGCTTACCATCCTCATCAAAATGTTAAGAGCCATACATCTGCTAAAAAGAACTGATTGTCCAACTCTACTACCTCAACTGATGTATGTTTACAACAACACTTCCATTGTTCTACTGTATACACCCCATATTACAGTTTGGTTGTCAAGGTAGATTACCCTCAGATCTCACCTTGGATGTACAATTTCAACATTCCATTAATCCTTTACCGCAGACAGATTGAGTGAACAATAAAAACACCTAGCTGATGCCCATGAGATTGTCCAAATCTGCATGGCGAATGCATGTCAAAAGCAACAGAAAAGCTATGATCAGTCTGCAAAAGCAGAACCCTTCAAAATTGGTAACCATGTGGCTGAGAAATAATCATTACACTAGTAAACTGGATAATAAATGGGAAAGTGAACCCTATACCACAGCTATCCATAATCCAGAGACTGATATTTACGAAAGAGAACAGAGCACCACAAATAGTGCATTGCAACCATCTCAAGTTGTGTTTAAAAGAAATTGTCCAAGAAGAAGCTCCAGCAACAGAACAATTGTATGAAAAGTCACCTGATCTGGGGCAAGCAATATCTATTGGAAAACTATTATTTGACTCAGATCCTGTACACTGGTTCCTTACACTTTGGCTTAACTCTCTTGTTACCACAAGACTAATCTAGCCCCACTTTATTCAGAAGTATAATTTAGTGAAGGATCCTCTGTAGATCAAGATGAACCAAGTTACCCAGAACCAAGGCCTGAAGAGCCACAGCCACTTCGAAGATCCGACCGGACTAACTAGGGAAAACCACCTGCACGTCACTAGGATTAACTTTGATTGCATTCCGGATCATTTGGGGCTACAGAGCTAGGGTAAGGGACTCACTGCTTTATGGATTATTTTGCCTTACCCTAAGGACTCTTTGAAGACTCCTTTGCACTTATTTCCCCATATTGAAGTCATGTGCCTGGAGATGGACTTTCATGTAGTAAAGCCCTCCGATGTAACCCAATTCTATTGCAGCCAAAGAAGAGAAAACACAAGAATGGGGTAATAATACTGTGTATATGCATGCATGCATTCACTTTTTATCATTTTCAGGAGATGACGTCGTGTCAAGAGTGCACCGAGGAAGGCTTATATTAAAATAGAGGGAGGGTGGGTGCAGTGTCCCAAAACATACCGCTTAGTATTGTGATTGTGTTTCATGAAAGTATGTCGTATCAGGTTCCCATGAAGTTTTATAGGGGAAGGAGAGGTTCTAACAAACTTCCCAGGGCTGACTCCATCCTTTTTCCCCAAGAAGGAAGTCAGTACAGTGTAGTGTGTTGTTGGAGGTAGAAGGAACATCTCAGCAACCATTGTGGAGAGTTATCTAAACTTCAGAGATAGTTCCATGTAGTAGCCCATAGAAGGGAAAGATTACAGAAGATCCAGGCAACCCAGAGAGGGAGTAAGAATATTATCAAAGGAAGGTAATTATTTATCAGGCTTTTCCCTCCTCTGTATTTGGTGGACGGCGCTATTCCATACTAGCAGCGATTCTGCACCTCCACCGAGCGCTCTTCTCCTCTGTTTTCTCCTCATCTTAAGTGGCATTAGTCTGAAGAAGGCCATCAGGGCCAAAACGTTACACTGTGTCGCAGTTTCTCTGAATAAAACTTACCTGTATTTTGCACACAAAAAGCCGGAGTCTTTCTGTTTTCTGTATTTGGTGGAGAGACTCCAAGTTACCAACTACCCACCATAACCAAAGACAGAAAGGCCACCTGTCAGGAGATAGTATTCCTAGAGAGGATATCGAACTGAAGCACAGTTACAAGTGCAGATAGTACATCCCCGCAGCCTAGAGAAACAAGAGAGGAAGATTGATTGCTATAGAGGAAAACAACCCCTTATGCAACTGTTGGGAACTAGCCTGAACCATTGTAGAAGCTGCCTTGCTATAAATTACTTTTGTGCGCATTGATAACCTTTGGATTAGCTTCAGTAAAGTACTTGGAATTTGTTAAGAGAACTGGTCTCCTTATTGTGTGAACTCATCATCTACTTGCACCAAGGGTTCGGGTGAATATATCAGGGTACCTACCTTTCCTGCACCATAAACCCATACCATCAAGGGCACCTCTACTACCATTCGGCTGGAGAACCTCTGTAACCCTGAGAGTGGCACATCATGGAGGCATCTATTGGGGGCTTTTATACTGGCATATCTATATACCATATGGTGTATCATATATGAGTGGATATTATATATGTGATTATGTGTGTGTAGTGTATATATAGTCTGTTTAGATATGCATACCTCCCAACCATCCCAGATCTAGTATAACTACTGTGTATGGGGGGGGCACAATGGAGACTATGCAGGGGTGGGACATGTACAGATAAACATTGGTTGGAGTTAGAGGTGTAGGTCTGTGCTTTAAAAAGCTTGTTGCAGCGCCGCTGATGGTTTAACTCCTTAGGCTTTTAAAAAGTTGGGTGGTATGTGTGCGTGGTGTATATATGGTGTATTTATGTATGTGTGCCATATATATGGTGTACTTATGTTTATGTGTGTTGCATATATACACTCACCGGCCACTTTATTAGGTACACCTGTCCAACTGCTCGTTAACACTTAATTTCTAATCAGCCAATCACATGGCGGCAACTCAGTGCATTTAGGCATGTAGACATGGTCAAGACAATCTCCTGCAGTTCAAACCGAGCATCAGTATGGGGAAGAAAGGTGATTTGAGTGCCTTTGAACGTGGCATAGTTGTTGGTGCCAGAAGGGCTGGTCTGAGTATTTCAGAAACTGCTGATCTACTGGGATTTTCACGCACAACCATCTCTAGGGTTTACAGAGAATGGTCCGAAAAAGAAAAAACATCCAGTGAGCGGCAGTTCTGTGGGCGGAAATGCCTTGTTGATGCCAGAGGTCAGAGGAGAATGGGCAGACTGGTTCAAGCTGATAGAAAGGCAACAGTGACTCAAATTGCCACCCGTTACAACCAAGGTAGGCAGAAGAGCATCTCTGAACGCACAGTACGTCGAACTTTGAGGCAGATGGGCTACAGCAGCAGAAGACCACACCGGGTGCCACTCCTTTTCAGCTAAGAACAGGAAACTGAGGCTACAATTTGCACAAGCTCATCGAAATTGGACAGTAGAAGATTGGAAAAACGTTGCCTGGTCTGATGAGTCTCGATTTCTGCTGCGACATTCGGATGGTAGGGTCAGAATTTGGCGTCAACAACATGAAAGCATGGATCCATCCTGCCTGTATCAACGGTTCAAGCTGGTGGTGGTGGTGTCATGGTGTGGGGAATATTTTCTTGGCACTCTTTGGGCCCCTTGGTACCAATTGAGCATCGTTGCAACGCCACAGCCTACCTGAGTATTGTTGCTGACCATGTCCATCCCTTTATGACCACAATGTACCCAACATCTGATGGCTACTTTCAGCAGGATAATGCGCCATGTCATAAAGCTGGAATCATCTCAGACTGGTTTCTTGAACATGACAATGAGTTCACTGTACTCAAATGGCCTCCACAGTCACCAGATCTCAATCCAATAGAGCATCTTTGGGATGTGGTGGAACGGGAGATTCGCATCATGGATGTGCAGCCGACAAATCTGTGGCAACTGTGTGATGCCATCATGTCAATATGGACCAAAATCTCTGAGGAATGCTTCCAGCACCTTGTTGAATCTATGCCACGAAGAATTGAGGCAGTTCTGAAGGCAAAAGGGGGTCCAACCCGTTACTAGCATGGTGTACCTAATAAAGTGGCCGGTGAGTGTATGTTGTATGTGTATTTAACTTCTAGCTCCTTGCTTGTGTCATCAATCAACCTTACAGTCACCGCCCACCTACAGAGCCGAAAGTGCAGAGGTAGCCAGCAGCCTCAGATGAAATAGCGAGGTGAGACAACTCCTTTAACTCTTCATCCCTATAGGGAGGTTAGCACAGTCCTACCTTGCAACTGGTAAAAATGCATACAGTTAGGGCCAGAAATATTTGGACAGTGACACAAGTTTTGTTATTTTAGCTGTTTACTAAAACATGTTCAGAAATACAATTATATATATAATATGGGCTGAAAGTGCACACTCCCAGCTGCAATATGAGAGTTTCCACATCCAAATCCGGAGAAAGGGTTTAGGAATCATAGCTCTGTAATGCATAGCCTCCTCTTTTTCAAGGGACCAAAAGTAATTGGACAATGGACTCTAAGGGCTGCAATTAACTCTGAAGGCGTCTCCCTCGTAAACCTGTAATCAATGAAGTAGTTAAAAGGTCTGGGGTTGATTCCAGGTGTGTGGTTTTGCATTTGGAAGCTGTTGCTGTGACCAGACAACATGCGGTCAAATCCATCAGAGAGATAGCAGACATGCTTGGAGTAGCAAAATCAACAGTCGGGTACATTCTGAGAAAAAAGGAATTGACTGGTGAGCTTGGGAACTCAAAAAGGCCTGGGCGTCCACGGATGACAACAGTGGTGGATGATCGCCGCATACTTTCTTTGGTGAAGAAGAACCCGTTCACAACATCAACTGAAGTCCAAACACTCTCAGTGAAGTAGGTGTATCTGTCTCTAAGTCAACAGTAAAGAGAAGACTCCATGAAAGTAAATACAATGGGTTCACATCTAGATGCAAACCATTCATCAATTCTAAAAATAGACAGGCCAGAGTTAAATTTGCTGAAAAACACGTCAAGAAGCCAGCTCATTTCTGGAAAAGTATTCTATGGACAGATGAGACAAAGATCAACCTGTACCAGAATGATGGGAAGAAAAAAGTTTGGAGAAGAAAGGGAACGGCACATGATCCAAGGCACACCACATCCTCTGTAAAACATGGTGGAGGCAACGTGATGGCATGGGCATGCATGGCTTTCAATGGCACTGGGTCACTTGTGTTTATTGATGACATAACAGCAGACAAGAGTAGCCAGATGAATTCTGAAGTGTACCGGGATATACTTTCAGCCCAGATTCAGCCAAATGCTGCCAAGTTGATCGGACGGCGCTTCATAGTACAGATGGACAATGACCCAAGCATACAGCCAAAGCTACCCAGGAGTTCATGAGTGCAAAAAAGTGGAACATTCTGCAATGGCCAAGTCAATCACCAGATCTTAACCCAATTGAGCATGCATTTCACTTGCTCAAATCCAGACTTAAGACGGAAAGACCCACAAACAAGCAAGACCTGAAGGCTGCGGCTGTAAAGGCCTGGCAAAGCATTAAGAAGGAGGAAACCCAGCGTTTGGTGATGTCCATGGGTTCCAGACTTAAGGCAGTGATTGCCTCCAAAGGATTCGCAACAAAATATTGAAAATAAAAATATTTTGTTTGGGTTATGTTTATTTGTCCAATTACTTTTGAGCTCCTAAAATGTGGAGTGTTTGTAAAGAAATGTGTACAATTCCTACATTTTCTATCAGATATTTTTGTTCAACCCTTCAAATTAAACGTTACAATCTGCACTTGAATTCTGTTGTAGAGGTTTCATTTCAAATCCAATGTGGTGGCATGCAGAGCCCAACTCGCAAAAATTGTGTCACTGTCCAAATATTTCTGGCCCTAACTGTACGTGTAAAATACCTTTTTAACCCTTTTAGAAGATTGTCACTGCCAGGGGCGTAGCTAAAGGCTCATGGGCCCTGGTGCAACCAGTTCATCTTTGGACAATGGACAACCCCTTTAAAGACACACTTGGAAAACATTAGATACAGCTCTACAGAACATACAGGACATACATCCCCACATATGTACCTCTTACATCCAGTGACTTTTCTTTCAGCTGCGCCTCATCTCTGCAGAGTTCAACAAACAGACATTTTACTTTCTTACTTTTACATCATCCTTTTACCTTCTCCGCAACACCCCATTCTGCCCCCCCTCCCAATACTATACTGCAGAAACAGTCCCCCTGAAAATACTGGTACCACACAGAAAAACAATACCCCCTTATCTTTCAGATAAAAATCCCCATATCAAACCCCAGATGAGACCACCCCCATCTCCAGACCCCCATATAAGACCCCTATTAGACCTCCAAACCCCCATATCTGACTCCCATTAGACCTCCAAACCCCCGTCAGACCCTCATTAGAACCCCAGACCCCCGATCAGACCCCCATTAGACCTCCAGACCCCCATTAGACCTCTCTAGACCCCCAGTCAGACCCCCAATCAGACCCCCCTTCAGACTCTTCAAGCCCCTAATCAGAACCCCCTTCTGGCCCCCAATATCAGACCCCCCCCTTCTGGCCCCCAATATCAGACCCTACTTTAGGCCCCCAATATCAGACCCCCTTTAGGCCCCCAATATCAAACCCCCCATTTGGCCCCCAATATCAGACCCCCCTTTAGGCTCTCAATATCAGACCTCCTCTCGGCCCACAATATCAGACCCCCCTTTAGGCCCTTAATATCAGACTCCCCTTTAGGCCCCCAGTATCAGGCTCCCAATATCAGACCCCCTTTTAGGTCCCAATCAGACCCCTTAGGCCCCATATCAGACCCCCCTTTAGGCCCCCAATATCAGACCCCCCTTTAGGCCCCCAATATCACACTCCCCCTTTAGGCCCCCATATCAGAACTCAGATCAGACAATAAAACAAATAAATAAACTTACCTCTCCTGTGTCGCTCCTCTCCCTGTCCTGGCTGTCTCCCCACTCTCACCTCTTCCCGGGGCCGTGCTGCAGTCACCTGACCTCCTGCAGTGTCAGGTCAGAGTGCGCTCTGTACGTTCTGGCGCTGCAGGCAGTAAGGACACATCAGCGCGGGACTCAGGAAGAGAGAGCAGGAGGAGAGGTAAGTACTGTACAGCGCTACCAGTGCTTCCATTATGGAAGCGCTCACTAGTATTCCGGGAACAGTAAAGCACCACTGGCATGGGGGACCCTCTGGGACTGCGACCGCTGCAACCCCTATAGTTATGCCAATGGTCACTGCCATAGCAGTGGGACACTGCACAGTCCCCTTCCTCAGGTACATGCAAAAAGCAAGACTTAAAATAACATCTACTGCATTCTCTGTCCAAGTGTTAGCACTGTGTTATCTGTAGTGTTGCATAGGACTGCAGGTGTTATTTACTACGTTATCTGTACTTAGAGAGTTATCGCTAGTGTTGAGCGAATGGAAGTATCTGAAGTGGACTTCAATTCGAATTTCAGGGAAAATTTGAATTGCCACAAAGCCAAATTTTCTTGTGCTTTACGGTAACAAATCAATTTTGCTTGAAATGGCAATAAAAAAATAAAAAATTATACTCACCTCATCCATTTGAGTGCGAAGATGCCGCCGTGGCCATCTTGATTGAAGATCCCATGCAAAATTTTGTGTGTGGTGACATATGATGTGATGATTACACACTATGCAAGATTTCGCATGGAATCTTCAATCAAGGTGGCTGTGGTGACCTCTTCGCACTTAAATGGATGAGGTGAGTTTTATTTATTTATTTTTACCAGTTAACCGCTAAAAGCCCTCATTTTTTATCTTGGATGCTGCGATCAGAGATGAACGCGGCATCTGAGGGGTTCAATGACGGGGCTGCTCACTCGCCATTCCCCGTAATTGCGCCCGCTACTTACAAAGAAATGCGCTTCATGATGAAGTAATTAATCACAAAGCAAATTTCTTTGTGAAAATTCGGCGAAGCAGTCGAATCGAAATTTTGTAAACTTGCTCATCTCTAGTTATCACTATGTTATCTGTGTTGTTACATAGGACTGCAGGTAAGACTTTTATGAAATATCTACAGGAGTTCGATAGATGCAGGTCCCATTAGGGGTCCCTTTCTCCCATAAAATCAAATGGAGAGATCATGCATGTCGAACCACCTCTCCATACACTGCAGTAGGCAAATGCTGGCCAGTTCTATTTTACTTCAAGATCCATTGATGCCGCCACATGGGCTGGAATAGAGCCCTGGTACTTACGTTTGTCTTTGGCTTTTTTTCATCTTGCAAATCTTGCATGCTGCAGTGGCTTTGTGTGCCAGCCTTGTGCAGAAAAACTGCCATAGGGAGATACTTGCACTGAGCTAGCAGCAGCTGAGCTTGGACTAGATTTGGCATGTTTTCAGCCTGCACCCACAGTATCAGCAACATCACCAGTTCCCAAGCTGACCACAATAGAAGAAGATCTAGCACTGGCAGTTTTAGGGGAGGTTTTGGCTGGATGTTTCCTCTGCTTTTTATTATTGCCACTGCCCTCCTCCTCTGATATCACCTCCTCCTCAGCACCATGATATGGCTACTAAGTTCTGTCAAATGCACAATCCTCATCGCGGATTAAACAGCAGCAAAATTACAAGTGTTTTTTCCGTAAATAACAGACAGAGGAGCAATTTTATGTCCCTCCTCTATGAACACTAAGCACACTGGTTTTGACATTTTGTAATGGTATATATACATATAGTGTGTTGAACTGCTTTATCAATGCAACAGTGTAATGTGTTAAATTTATTTGTTATATTAACACAACAGGGGGGACGTGGCCTGGTGCTAGTGGAGAACGGCTGCATGTAAGGAGAGCTCTGCAGACCCTCGAAGTTTTTTCCCTATTTAGGTTTTTTTTTCAACTTTATTTGCAACAACATGCCTTTACCAGTACTCAGAGAACTCTCCGGACTGGTTTGGACCGACTGTGCTGTCACATGCCACACTTACCATCTGCCATCTACCGCTGAGCGGAGCACAGGGATGCCTGGGACTGGGGACTGCACTTGACGGCGGAGAGATGCTCTTTGAGTCTTTCGTGAGCCCTTTCTATACTTTCGTCCCTTACCCAGCCCGCCACTGTATCCTAGTCAGGCGAAAGAGCGCGGGCTGTGTCTGCTACCCCACTGCTACCGCATCAGGTAGCAAAACTGCAGTGATCGTTACTGCCAGGAGTGTACTGACCTCCAATTTTTGTGGACTGAGTTTACTTGCTCTATTATCAACTTTGCACTTACAGACTATCTTTGGGAGTTTCACTCCAATTTATCAGGACTGCAGTCCACTCCAGTCTGTCTGGGGAGTACCCCACCTTTTATACGCACTACTGGGCATATACGGTGCACCTTGAACATGGTCAAGAAAAGAAAATGCAGCATGATATGAAGACATTTTTGCGCAGACGCTCTCCTCACGCCAAACATAGCCATCAGCTACCTGTATCGGCTTCTGCCCCTCAAGAGTCTATGGAATCATCTGATGCTGAGTGTATATGTAGAGAGAGACCTCCAGCTAAAGACCCACAATTGGTCACTACTAGGGATGAGTGAACTTTTGAAAAGTTCGGTTCGGTTCGCTTTGGCGAACTTTAGTGAAGTTCGGATTCGTACGAACCGAACCTAAAACGAACCTTGCTATAATGGCTGAATAATTGCTGCTACAATAATGGGAGTCTGATAGGGTATAGTTTTGTTTACTTGCAGTTGCTATTACAATGAAAAAAGTGGAAAAAATCCAAGTGACTTCAAAAACGGCGACGCAAAATATACGCATATTTGAGAATTTACACTAATGCGTACGCTAATGCGAACATTCCCGCACAAATAACGAACATACAGTGTAGCGTTGTTAAAGGTACGCTACTTAACTGAATATGTACGCATTAGTGTACGCATACACTGCGTCTGCGAACATTCCTACTCAAGTAACGAACATACAGTCTAGCGTTGTCAAAGTTACGCTACTTAACTGAATATGTACGCGTTAGCGTACGCATACACTGCGTCTGCGAACATTCCTACTCAAGTAACGAACATACAGTCTAGCGTTGTCAAAGGTACGCTACTTAACTGAATATGTACGCATTAGCGTACATTCTCAATAAATATGCTTATATTTTGCGTCGCCGTTATTTTAACCAGATTCGTCACGAACTTTCTGAAAATTCGGTTCGATGACGAACCGAACTTTTCGGAAAGTTCGTAACGAATCTGGTTCGTTACGGTTTGGTTCGCTCATCCCTAGTCACTACGTAAAATACCTTACAAAGAATAATAGAAACAGCTCTTCAGCCTGTATTAGCTAACCTCTCTGATATCAAGCAAGATGTGAGAGAAACAGGAGGGAGGGTGGAAAGGCTAGAAGAAAATCAGACCTCTCTAATAGCTTTCGG
Organism: Rhinella marina; assembly: GCA_900303285.1. Classification (NCBI taxonomy): domain Eukaryota; kingdom Metazoa; phylum Chordata; class Amphibia; order Anura; family Bufonidae; genus Rhinella; species Rhinella marina. The sequence goes on along the minus strand of ONZH01000630.1, from coordinate 24,114 downwards.
TGAAGCAATGTCAGATGCTCAAACAAATCACGGAAAAAGGTGCACTACAACGGTAAATGTAATTGATAATATATGGTTAAACCCTCAAGATATAAGAATATATTGGCGAAAGTCTCATTTTAACATCAGCATGAGGGTTTAGGCATATATTATCAATTACATTTACCGTTTTAGTGTACCTTTTTCCGTGATTTGTTTGAATATATAGTTTGTCACATCCGCACTATTGATTATCTTGTGTAGGATGTTTTTGTGGTACATGTGGTCTGCTGCAGGCATCCTTCAATGTATGCATTTTTGCTGGGGATTGTACAATACATTGTATCAGATGTACAATACATTGAAAAGTCTATTTGGTTGTTTTGTTTTTTATAGGTTTAATTTACATTTACACTTCAATGTATTACAGATGACAGAATTTGGAGCCCCTTATTGAGAAAGACCCCCTGGTGACATGAGCCACTGTAGGACAGAGCAGATATAGATATTTGGGCAAATGATTCAGTTCATACTGTATATTCTGTATTAAAAGTCTTTTGGATTTCCATATTTATGCTGTAATATACAAGGGGACACTCACTTTCATGATTAAAGTGAATCGACATGTAATTATTTTCCCAGCATGGAGTATTACAATTCTTCCTTATTTGACCATATCCTGTAAAATCTGAAGAATATGAAGAACCCATTCAATTGCATGGCTTATGGCGGTAAATTACTCATTGAGCTGCTTTGCGAAATCCAAAGGATTGCTTTATTTTTGTTCCTAAATTTTACCCTTTGTTGCAGTTTTTGGTTGGTAGCAATAATGACCAAGGGACTGAGGGCAGAATAAGAACAAGCAAGCATTATTCTGGCATCATTCATGTCTGGACTCACATTTGACATAGTCAGAGTGTAGATCCACATGGAGTTATCTAGGCCAAAAAGCACCACATATAAGGAGACTAGTAAGATGACCGCTCTTGAAGCTTTATATTCCACTGATTTCCCTTTCTTTCTGCCGGAGCTCCTAATTTCTCTTACAGTCTTCTCATGATTTATCAGTAAGTATACTATATAGCCACTTGCCAATGTCATCAGACCCACGAAAATGAAATCTCTTGAGGCCATAAAAGCGCCATTAAGAATATATGAGAAATAGTTTAAAAAATCTATATTGCAGAATACGACATGAAGTGTAAATGGAGAAGTTGTGAAATTCCCTTTTGCACGTGCTATAGACATGCTGTAAGGGTACATTATGAGAATAATAAGCCAGACAGTGAAAATGATGATAGACATGTTTTGTGAAACATTTTGCTTCAGAAAAGACCACATTTTGGAGTTTGGGGCAATAAGTATGCATTGGTGGCAGCTTAGCAAACTGGTGATTGCAATACACATGGCTCTACTCACTCTGTAAGTGTATATTATCAGCATGCATTCGTTATCATTAAGTAAATTACTCAGTCCAATGGCCTCCAAAGACTGAGGTAAAACTCGAGAAAAGAGGACAAAGAGATTTGCCAGGGCCAAAACTACCAACATGATATTAGCTGGGAGAAGCTTCTTTTCTATGATCTTCAGGCAAATAAATTGAACCAAGATGAAGACATTCCCTGGTACACCGACAACTATCAAGAAGAGAAAGCCAGCAGCCTTAAAGAGGACGCGAGGATCCATCATATACATGTATTACAATTATTTGATATCTGTGTGGAGAAAAAACATTTAAAAAAATGACTAAACAGATAATTGTGAAGCATTAAAGAGAAAATGAAATATCTGAAAACCCCAGAAAGTAATGGGTGAGGGTGTCTATCTTTTAGGCTATGTTCGGAAGATGGCTGCCATATTGAAAGATGCCATATTGGATCAAGAGCAAATTTTCCAATGGGATGGGGGTCAAGGAAGACCAGAATTTTCTCAGAAGATACAAGCAATAATAAGAAAGATTAACCTAAACCATAAATACGAGGAGATGAGCGCTAGAAGCAATGGAAATATGAACAAATTTTGCTCCACATGGAATATCTGGGAAAAATCAGTATTCGTAAGTGCTTGATCTATATACATAGAGTTGCCCTTCTATTGACCCCTTTATATCTCTCAATCCAATAATGTCGAGACAAAAGAGCACCTGTAGTTTTAGTTTTTCTTTTATGTTTACAATATACTTTGGTTTACTATGTTACACCCCTGAGACACTGTCTCTCTCTCCTCTGTATACAGAGTACGAATATATTTATATATGTTGGAGGAGGCGTATGGCTGGTTATAAGCTTGGATGGCTGCCAGTCATCTGTTTACTCCCTACTAATGGTTCAAGATATACACCATCTAGCAAATATTTCAATTTTGCATAACCCGATTGTACTATTTGTAGAACTGTGTTTCTATTGTATTACTATACAATTTGTACTCTTTCCCGTTTCTTTTTTCTTTTCTATTAAGAAAATTTTGTACTGTATTTAAAAAAAAAAAGAAAAAACCCAATAAAAATTATTGAACAAGAAATCGATTGTCGCAATCAGATTTGCAGTATCTGTTGTGATTCAAAAGTTATCAACACAGAAATTTCAAAATTTCTAAGTTCTGTGTTCAGCACCAGGGACAATATATTGAACACGTCAAATAGCTGTGCATCACAGGGAATGTTCCTGTTTGTTGTTGCAACTTTCCAATTTGGCGGCTTTCAAGATGGCTTCCTGCAACCTTTGACTCACCCTGTACATTCAAGCCCTATGTTTCACTTATATGCCAAGAAAAGCTCCTGGCATAAACATCAAACATCAGAGCTTCACTTACCAAATGGAAATCCGCTGCCGAAACTCCTGTCCTTTTGGCTTCAAGTGGGCCCCACATATTGTGGTTTCCTATACAGAGGCCTCCATGAAGAAATGTACAGTGTACTCTGTGGTAAATATTTTTTGCTCTACGTTTGGAGTAAATGGGTATACACCAAGAAATCTTCCAGTTGTACACCTCTGAGAGAAATTCTGCAAAGAGCCTTACTGCCAGCTTTATTCGACTTCTGGTGACATAGATTAGTCTCTTACATCTGCATAGGTCAATTCTATTGTTTTGCCCCATGAAGTTTCAGTCAAGGGTTGTAATTTTACCATTAGAAATTGTGCAGCAACACCATACACACAGAGTTAAGGCTTGGCATCTCCTCTCTCAGTCTCTGACCAGGCGGCTATACTCTATCACTTCCTGGAGATTACTGTATATAAAGACTGTTGACTGATTTATTATTCTAATTAATTAACTCATTAACCCTTTCTGGACTTCCACCACACATGTACGGTAAAAGGTCTGTTTTTAAAAGCTTCTGGGTTTCTGCTGTTTTAAACAGTAAGCACCTGGGACTAATGTCTGTGACTGGTGGTAATTCAGATCGCAGACATTTAGCACTTCAGATGCCATGATCTAGTGTCATCAGTTTTTTGAACATGGTACACCAGTGACTGAACAAAAATGAAAATCAGACATCATATAGTACATGAGAATCTCTTTCTAATAAACCTACCTCACATGGATCCAGAGATTTCCACAATAATTCAGTACCATTAGGAATTCTTTTAAGCTGACAACTGAAGCTATGTGCTCTTTCTGCTGAAGCTTCAAAAGAAAGATCCTTCTGGTCGTAGTTAAAGGATGGAAGCAAGTATATGTGCCCAGCGTCTACCACAGTAATATTACTGAGGTGGATGGAGAAATGAGGAAATGAACAAACAGCAGGTGTTGCAAAACAGATACATTTTATTGAATTAACTAGCAGAAAGACCCGGGTATATTTCATTTGATTCATTTGGTGTGAGGTTAAAAGATATCCACAGTGTCTCCATCACAGTGACCTCTACAGCATCCTTCCCCTTTTATAGTGGCCTTCACAGTCCCCTGCCCCCTTAACAGTGATCTGCACAGTCCCCTACCCCATGAAGTGACCTCCACAGTGCCCGGCCCTTTAACAGTGACCTCCACAGTGGCCTGACCCCTTAACAGTAACATCCACAGCACCTGCCCCTTTAACAGTGACCTCCACAGCAGCTGCCTCTTTAACAGTGAACTCCATAGTCGCCTGCCTCCATGACAGTAACCTCCACAGTGCCCATCTTTTTAACAGTGATCTCCACAGTACCCTGTCTCCTTAACAGTGATTTCCACAATAACCCATCCCCTTAATAGTGATCTCCACAGAGCTCTGTTCACTTAAAATGTGACCTCCACAACACCCCACCCCCTTAACAGTGACATATACAGCAACCCGCCCCTTAACACTGACCTCCATAGCAGATCATCCACTTAACTGTGACCTTCTCCATTCCCTGCCCCCTTAACAAAGACCTCCAAGGCACCTGCTTTTTTAAAAGTGACTGCCAATGTTAAGGGAGCATCCCTTAACATTGACCCCCCCCACCAGTGACTGCTCCTTTAATAGTGACCTCCACAGTCCCTTGCCCTTTTAACAGTAACCTTCTCAGTACCCGCCCCTTTAACAGTAACCTACACAGTATCCTGCCCCTTTAACAGTGATCTCCACAGCACCCACCTTCTTAACAATGACCTCCACAGTGCCCTGCCCTCTTAACTGTGACCTCCACAGCGCCCGCTGCCCATTTATAAGTGACCTCCACAGTACCCCATCTCCTTAACAGAATTGCCACAATAACCCACCTCCTTAACAGTGACCTCTACAGCACTCTGTCTCTTAACACTGACCTCCATAACGGGCCATCCCCTTAACTGTGACCTCCACAGCACTCTGCTCTAGGGTGGCCAGAGGTTCAGTTTTAGGACGAACAGTCTGGCTTTCAGAATCCATGTCCTTCGTCTGGCACAGGGCCTGGACGGATGCAAGGATGTCATTTTGAACAGCTCACACTCATCAAGCAGCACTGTGCTGTCTGAACGTGAGCTGCAGGGAGAAAATCACCCTCCCTCCAACCTCTGCACCTGACCTGAGGTTGATTTTACCTTAATTTTATAAATCTCTGCTGGCTATGGAGTGGGAGGGGGTGTGACCTGACATGTTTGGGCATGGTTTAACTGGATCCATGGGTGGAGTTTAAAAGTCCATTTTTTGAGGGTGGTCTGAGTGGTCACCCTACTCTGCTTCTTTAACAGTGTCATCCACAGCGCCCTGCCCCTTTAAACCTTTAAAAAAATAACTGGGTTATTATGGAAACCTGTTGTAAAACTATGTGTATGTGGAGACTAAGGACCTGTGAGCTTCTATTGGCTGATAAGGGTCATGTGACCAGGCTTCTATTGGCTAATGCATTTTTTGGGAATATCTCAGGAATGGTATGTCCTAGAGAGCTGCGACCCAGTCTAAAACCTTTCTGGACATCTGATGTACCTATGTGCCAAATTTTGTGATTTTAAATGCGACGGTGCGGATTCCTTTAGCGGATATATGTGAGATATATAAAGAGAATGATCCACCCCCATCAAATTTTAATGTTAACAAGTGCCAGAATAGCAATATACAGGTCCTGTAATATGACACTAGAGTGGGACCATCTATCTCAGGGGAGTGTTTCTGGTGGGACACTTATTGCAGTGCACCTCAGATAACAAGAAGAAGGGAGGTCCTAATCTCCATGTCTGATGCATGTTCCTTACTATTGCAAGTACAGTGATTATTGCTGCTGTCATGTTCTTGTATTCTCCTATTTTATTGCTCAGTACATGTTGATGCAGTCACTGATGTAAGTAATGACTGAGGATTTGATGTAATGTACAACTATTATATAGTATGAAAAGACACTTATTGCAGTGCAGCTCAGATAACAAGAAGAAGGGAAGTCCTAATCTCCATGTCTGATGCATGTTCCTTACTATTGCAGATGAATGTTAAATAAAGAATATAACCCCCCCCCCCCAACCACACTAGTGTCAACTCATTAGGTGTGCAACAAAAATGGTGACGAGGATGGGATTGAGTGACAATTCATAGAAGATACAGAGCAGAATTCACTCAATAAGAGATAGAAAAGAACCTGTAAAGTGCAGCTATCTTTGTGATATCCTGTGAGTGTCCCCTCAATGAGATCCTGCAGAGCAGACTGACAATGGATTTGGAGAGCTACATTAATGACATTAGTGAGTCCTTGCTGCAGTTAACATTTGATGAACTGTGTGCTGTTAGCAAATATCTTAAAGTGCCAGGGGAGAAAATCTCCAAAGCCAGATCCCGTAGGCACTTCCTGAATGCTATCAACAGGTTGCTTGATGAAGTAGGAGAAACAGAAGATGAAGATGTTACCTGTCTGTTCCTCCAAAAGTGCAAACAGTTTATTATAGATCTGCATTCAGAGACAAAGGTGGGGGCACATGCAAAAGAGACTGAGACCCTGACAGTGCAGACTCAAATGGAAGATTTAAAGGTACAATACCTCACTTTGCAAAAAGCATTCCAGGAATCTAGCAAGCTATTAGAAAAAGCTTTAGCTTCTGAGGCATCATGTCAAGCAAAGCAAGAAGTGTCAGAAAAAGAGACTAACTGCAGGTCTTCACCACAGAAAATGTTGCCAGAAATTACAATATGGAAAGAATTTAAAATTAGTGGCCAAATTGGTGAAAGAGGTCAAAAAGGCAAACTGTCTTACATAAATCTCATGCACCAGATAGACATGGGACTGCAAAAAGACTACAGGGAATTAGAGGTGATTGAAGCGTAGTTAAAGGGAACCTGTCATCACCTTTATCACCTTTATCACCCATACTAACGGCAAAATAAAGTAGAGACAGGTGAGATTATTTCAGCGGTAGTTCATTTATAAGTTAAAAGTAAGTGGTTGCCAAGAGCCAACATCACAAACAATGCAGACTAGGCCTGGAAAAGAGTCAAATCTTCATGAGAAGAGTCATGGTTATTCATGAATTCCTGCTCTTCCTGCCCACCTGCTGATGACTGACAGATTTCTACCTAGTTTTCTCCCTTTCTCTCTAGGAGAGAATGGCCAGTCATCAGTAGATGGGTGGGGAGAGTAGGAGATTAGGAATAACCATGACGCTTCTCAGGTAGATTTGACTCTTTTCAAGGCCTGAGCTACAATTATTATGATGCTGGTTCTCCAGAACCACTTACTTTTAGCTCATGAGTGACACACCGCTGAAATCAGCATTTATGTCACTACTTTATACTGCCCTCAGTACGGTCAGCATAAAGTTGATGACAAGTTCCCTTTAAAGCAATAAGCCCAGGCCTGAATATAAGAAATGTGTTAGAGATGAAAAGTCACTTAACACTGTCACAGCTAAGGACTATTTTAAAAGGACACTACAAGGAGGAGAGCAACTCTGACATATACCACCGGTTAATAAATAACTCTCAAGATAGCAAAGAATCTCCTCAAAAGTTCCTCTTCAGGGCTATAGAACTAAAGGACAGACTTCTCTTTGCCTCTAGAGAAGTGGGAACAGGGGAGACATCTGAAACGGATTTGATTCAAAGGAAATTCCTGAGATCAGTAGGAACAGGACTACTCAGTGAACACATTAAATTCCAATTGAAACTCTATTTAGATGATCATACTCTCACTGATGATGTATTAATAGAGAAAATGAATGAAACTGCCAGTTTAGAACAAGAGAGGGAACAGAAATTAAAGAAGTGCTCTTCCAGCAAAATCAGCAAACTTAGCGAAATGCAGGCTGGTACCACACAACAAGGATTGCTTACAAAAGTAGAGTCATCTACTTTTCAAGCTGCTCTACCTACACTAAAAACAAAGAAAGTTCAACCTTTAGAAGATACAAAAGTGACAAACTGGGAGGAGGCCATGAAAGAACTGAGGAATTGAAAAAGCTACTTAAGATTTCTTAAGAACCACGGTTGGTTACATCCCAAGTATCTTCCAGAAGTAAGCAGAATCCAATATGTGAGGCCTGCAAGGCATCAGATGAAGGTCCAACATGTCACCATTGCTAGAAATGTGGAAAAGAAGGACATTACGCTAGGGGATGTTGTGCATCCAGAAATGCACAGTTAAAAGACAGGAGGTTGCTGGTGAGGGACAACCAGTAACCTGTGCCAAGCCTCAGTCCCAACAAAAGAAATTGTCATCTTCAGGTATGGAAGCCAAAGAAAATCTGTTACACACTTATTTCCAAAATGTATGTGATCGCATACCCAACAACTGGAGCTTCAACAAAGCAATTCACAGCAAGTAACTACTAGTAAGTGCACAACAACTAACTTATAGATAAGTGAAAATGTATCAAGAGGCCAAAGAAAACTCATCAATTTAATAGAAAACAGGTGTATGGTCCTATGTAAACTGAAGGGTGTTTCTGTTTAGGTGTTATGGGATACTGGAGCTCAAGCAAGTATCATCAATGAAAGTTGGTGACAGCAGTACTTTCCTCAAACAGAAGTAAGGGCAGTGGAAGAATTACTAAGCTCTGAACCATTTTGTGGGAGAGCAGTAAATAAGACTGAATTTCCTTTCATTGGATGGATTGAAGGAGCTTTTCAACTGAACTCTGATAATGACAACATAGAACTCCTGGTGCCTTTCCTAGTATCCAGTGACAATAACATAGCTAAAGAGCCAATCATTGGATATAATGTGATTGAGGAAACCATCCTAAGAAAAACCCCTTCATCATCTTTGGTGAGGAAACTGGCAGCATTATTTTCGCTGCCTACGAGAAGAGTAGAGATGGTGGTAAAAGCTCTCCAAGTGAGCCAAACAGAAGCTTTTTCTAAGGAGGTAAGAACTGGAGTAAGTCACACCATTATTCCAGCAGGTACTATAATGGGTGTAAAGGTGTTTATGTGGGACCTCATCAGAAGAACCAGAAAAAGCTCTTTGTGCCAAGTAACACTGCATAGTTACCAGAGGGAATATATACAGATGAGACCATTGTGATTGTACCTTATGACAACTATGCTCAGGTAACCATTCAGGTAATGAACCCCACTAAACATTATATTGTACTGGATCCAAAAACTGTTTTGGGTCACATGGAAACTGTCAAAGCAGTATACCCAGCTTGCATAAAATCTGTTCAGGTTTCTTCTTTGACCATAACCATTCAAACATTAGAAAATGTTAACAAACCAGAGAGTGAAGTGCTATCAGTTAAAGAGGAATGGGATCCTCCGGTTCCTATAGATCATCTTGATGCAGAAGAACAGTGCATAGTGAAACAGATGTTAAGATAAGAATGTCATGCATTCTCCAGAGATGAGTCTGATGTTGGATGTATTCCATCACTTCAATTAAAGATTAATCTAAAATATACCACCCCTGTAACAAAGACATATACTGCTGTGCCTAAACCACTTCATAAAGAAGTAAAGGAGTACTTACAAGACCTGATAAATAGAGGACGGATTAGGAAATAAAAATCATCCTATTCTTCTCCTATAGTATGTGTAAGAAAAGGAGATGGTAGCCTGAGACTCTGCTGTGAGTATAGAGAACTAAACCAGAAGTCAGTTCCTGACCGTCATCCTATACCTAGAATCCAAGAAACGCTAAATAGCTTTTCAGGAAGTTCTTGGTTTTCTGTGCTTGATCAAGGAAAGCCTACCACCAAGGATTTATGGAAGAATCCAATAGGCCTTTGACAGCCTTCATAACACCTTGGGGAATTATGTGAATGGATCCATATTCCTTTTGGGCTCAGCTCAGCTCCTACAGAATTTCAGAAGCATGAAAGTATGCTCGGGAGAACTGAGAAATAGTATCTGTCAACCATATCTTGATGAAAACCTGGTTCACAGTAAGCCTTTCACTGAACATGTGGAACATGTACAAACTATGCTTTGGTGCTATCAATAGCATGGAATCAAGCTAACACCAAAGAAATGTGAGCTGTTCAAAAGACAAGCTCGGTTCCTAGGTAAGATTGTCTCTGGTGATGGCTATACTATGGATGAAGCAGAAATTGCTCCAGTAATGGCTTTGAAAAACAAACCTCCATCTACAGTGGGAGAGCTTAGAAAAATACTAGGTTTTATGTCCTACTACCGGAAATATATTCAGAATTTCTCCCGGATTGCCGCTCCACTGTATGATCTACTGTCTGCAGGGCCAAGTTCACCATCAACCACAGAAAAGAAAGCAAAAAGAGATAGGTCTAAACAGAAGAGTAAAAGTCAACTTCCTGCACATCAGCCCATCAATTGGACTTCCCATAATCAAGAAATACTAGAGAGACTGATTAATTTGTTAGTTAAGCCACCAGTGATGGGGTATCCAGACTTTAACCACCCATTTATACTGCACTGTGATGCATCTCAGGAAGGACTTGGTGCTGTCCTATATCAAAGGCAAAGTGGCAAGTTGAGAGTTATCAGTTATGGCTCAAGAACTCTTACTGCAGCAGAGAAAAACTCTAGGAAACTTGAGTTTTTGGCAATGAAATAAGCAATATGTGACCATTTTAGAGACTACTTGTACTACAGTCCATCATTTGTGGTAAATACAGACAACAATCCACTAACCTATGTTCTCACCACAGCAAAATGCTACTGGCCATAGGTGGGTGTCAGAACTCACAGACTTCAATTTTAGCATTAAATACCGTCCAGGGAAAGCAAATGCAGATGCTGATGGATTGTCTAGAATGCCTTTAGATCCTGACCAGTACATGAAGGAATGTTCCCAAGAAATCAGCATGGAAGTTATTGGTAGCACTGTGCAAGCAGTTCAAATACCAGAGGAGGAACATATGCCATGGTGGTGTCCTGTAACTGTAGAGCTGGGGAAGCTGAACAAAGCCCCATAGCAAGTGTTAACCAGCTCCCAAAAGAAACAATCAGAAAAGCACAAGAAGAAGACAAGATCATTGGGAGACTGCTACATTACAAACATCAAAATAGATTTCCAGCTAAGAAGGAGAGAAAAACAGAACCACCAGCTATAACTGCCTTATTCAGAGAATGGCCTAAATTATACTTAAACTCAGATGGTATTCTTTATAGAAAGACTAGACATAAGTCCTACCAAAAGTCTACCATAGGACAGTATTCAAAGAACTCCATGAACAAATGGGACACAAATGGGAGTAGAAAGAACTGTCAATCTTGTCAGAGAACGCTTCTTCTGGCCATATATGCAGAAGGATATTGAGCATTATGTCACCAGAGAATGCAGGTGTTTAAAAGATAAACGTCCCAATAAACCAACCAAAGCACCACTGAACAACATTTTCTCCGCTTATCCTTTTGAACTGGTATCCATTGATTTTTTGCATCTGGAAAAGTGCAAAGTAGGATATGAGTACATCCTTGTTGTAATGGATCATTTTACAAGATTTGCACAGGTATATGCTACCACAAACAAGTCTGGTAAGACAGCAGCAGACGACAAAATATTTAATGACTTTGCTCTAAAGTTTGGCTTTCAAACAAAATTACACCATGATCTGGGAAGGTAATTTGAGAATCAGTTATTTGCAAGACTTAGGAAAATACTGCAGAATCCAGAATTCTCATACAACTCCATATCACCCAGATAGTAACGGACAGGTTGAACACTTCAATTGTACATTGATGTCAATGCTGAGGACTCTTACAGAAGAAGAAAAGCAAGCCTGGAAGAACTCTTTGTAAAAAGTTGTCCATGCTTACAACTGTACAAAAAGTGAGGCAACAGGGTATTCACCTTTCTACCTATTGTATGGTCGATCACCCAAACTTCCAATTGGCAAAATGTTTGACACCCTAGTATCAGAGAAGTACAAAACTTATGCAGATTATGTTACTGTCTGGAAAAAGATAATGGCAGAAGCTTATAAAATAGCTTCAGGAACAGCAAAGAAGTCAGCAGGTAAAAGCAACTAGACTGACTGGACAAGTCATGGTGCTGAACTTACTCCAGGAAGTCGAGTTCTAGTGAGGAACTTAAATGAGAAAGGAGGACCAGAAAAACTTCGCTCCTATTGGGAAGATAAGATTTATGTTGTTTTGAGAAGAAAACATGAAAACAGTCCAGTGTATGAGGTAAAACCAGAGTCAGGTGGCAACAGATCAAGAATTTTGCACCATAATCTGTTATTATCTTGTGACTATCTTCCAGATGAAAAGCAGACTGCTGAATTGTTAGGTCAACGGAGATCCTCCAAACCAAAGCGACCAAAACTAACATCACATGAAGAATACACTGAGAGTGTTGATGAAGAAGATGAAATGTATTCATTAAGTTCACCTATGTCAGATAACTATACAGCGCAAAGCAGTAAACTTAATACTGAAGCAGCGGAATTTGAACCACAGAATTCATCAGAGATCTTGGCATCACCTGAAGGTCTACTGTCTGATTCAGAGAAGTCATCAATGGAATCTACAATAGTAAGTCAGAAGAATTGATGGAAAAATCAGAACCAACAGATCCAGAAACAGATGAAGAAACAGAAACTTCAGAACAACAGCCGTCAAAAAGATCTTCTGTTGCGAGAGTGAGGCGAAGGCCCATTACACTGACTTATGATACCATAGGAGAACCAAGTAAGGTACCAAGTAGTGTTCATGCTAAACAGGTAGTGACAACCATTGGCTAAGAGAAACAACCTGAATGGTACCTACCACCCACATATTTAATGGAGAACTGTGAGCTGATGTAAAGACTATTTATATTCAAAGCAATGTTGCTATTAAGTTTATTGTCTTTTTGTTAATATGGCAATGTTTCTAGTTGTTTAGGTATAGAAACAGTGATGTTACATGGTCAGAAGGTCATGTCAGTCTTAATAAATTACCCCTCAAGATTCAAACAAGCTTAAAGAATAGTCTGAAAATAGTCCCAACTTGGCCAATATGTCTCCATCAGAGAATTGCCAAAAAGTGGTTATTGTCTTATTAGTATCTGTAGCTATGAACACTAGAGAAAGTTCCGAGGGTTCAGCTCAACCATTCAGTTAGCTGCAAAATCACATAGCCCTTGCCTGCTGCTTCAGGTGGGTGTGACTTGGCTGCACGCATCCAGCCATGCCATCAGGCCGCGGTCTAAATTTCCTCATCATCAGTCTTGGTTTAAGGCCTCGTGTACACGGCCGTTGACGACAATAGACAGTATTATGGCCCACAAACAGCAGGTCCACAATATGCGGGCACCGGCAGTGTGCTCACTGCGTCACAGATGTGGACCCATTCACTTGAATGGGTCTGCAATCCAGAGGTGCAGTGCGGAACGGAGGCCGGAACTCCATGGAAACACTACAGTGTGCCTCCATGGGGTTTCTGTCGGTGCCTCTGCTCCGCATAGAAAATAGAACTTGTTCTATTTTTTGTGGTGCGGATGGACTCATTCAATTTGAATGGGTCTGGATCCGTCGCGGCAGCTGCATGGATGGTGCCCGTGCATTGAGGATCGTAAATTGTGGTCCCCAATGCACGGGACGGCCGAACAACGACTATGTGCAAGAGGACTTAATAAATATTAATTGGCCTGTATGATATTTAAAATAATCTGGAAAAATAAATATGTATGTAAATAAGTACTAAAACGTATGCGCTTAATATCTGTACCTTTTGGCAACTAGTTTACAGTAATGCAAAGTAACAAGAATAAATAGCAATTAAAGAAAAACGGTTTAGTTTTTGTTCTGTTTTGCATGTGATTAATTTGTTTTCTTTTTGAAGCCGGAAGAAACATCTGTTATTGTTACATTCAATATAAAACAAATGTATTTTAAATCATAAGAAAACTTTTCTGAGATTAAAATGAGTGAATGAATTTCTTAGCACATTGAATTATTGCATAAAGTGCTGAATTTAATTAAGCACAGTAGAACTATTATCAGTGAGTTGTCTTTTCATTTACAATAGCAGCAGTAAAAAAATATAGCTCTGTCAAATACATGTAGCAAAGAAACATTAGCTAACTTACATTAACTAGATTTCCTTTTCCAGCTTGTGGTACTTAGACTTATATACACTATATTTACTAAGTTCTTTTAAAACCTTTCGCCAACACTTGTGAAATGTCAGAAAAAATAGTGCCTGGTTTATGGCTGCATTCAGTTAATTATTGAAAAAAGATGCAGAGAAAGTGCGGTCATACAGCGGTTTTAATGATGTTTTTTCAGCGCTTTTGTCTTTTGAAGTGACTGCTTTTTTGGTGCTTTTTTCGCAGTAAAAACGCCATCTTCGGATGATAGCTGAAAGTCTATGGGAAATATGAAACACAGGACACAAAAGTATTTTTTTGCTACTGGTGTTTTTGTTAATTAGGTGTTTCCTTTGTTGAAATACGCAGCACGTTTAAACATTTACCATTTTTTCTGGTGTTTTGACTTCTCTACAGGGAAGGAAACTGCAAAAAAACACCTCACTGAGTCATTTAGAAAAAGATGTCACAAAAAAATAAAAAAGCCAATGCAGATTCATGTGTGTACTCTCCATGGGAACTATAGGAATGTTTACATGCTTTATTCATTCTCACTTTATATTCACATATTTATCACGTGCATGTTACTGCTTTATAAACAGAGGTATGAATACAGCACAGTATAGATTGCTGATCATGGCATGTGTCTAGCTCATAGCAAGAAGGTAGGTTATTGAGGTAAGCTGTGCTGTAATACTGTAATCTTAACAGAACATAAATAAACGAATAAACAAAAAAAATGGGGTCGATTTTTGTGCACTGTGTTGGCATTAGCTTACCTTAATTCAATCTGTAGCAACTGTGGGAATACTGTAGATTAACAAACCATTGACATTTATACGTTGTTGTTGCCCTGGAAATGATCCACAAGGAATTAATTATGCTTTATCATTTAGTAAATTAATTGTTATGACAGTCTTTAGGAAATTGTTAATTAATATAAAAAATAACTATATTATCTTGCAACGATTCATATAGAAGATCAAGATATTGCTTACAATTTTAGCCAGTGTTAATAAATAAATCACTTATTTATGGAGTTTAAATTGCAATTTCATAAACAAGAAACTGCACAAGTGAAAAGTTAAAGGGGTTATCCAGGTAAAGATAATGATGACTCATCCTCAGGATAGCCCATCATTATCAGATCGGCAAGGGGTTCGAGTCCTGGCTCCCCCTCTGATCAACTGTTTCAGGGAGCCACCACTCTCACCGGAGCTCTGATGAGCCCAGCCAGCAACCAGGAGATTTGGTATTACAGCTCACACCTATTCACTTCAATAGGGCTGAACTGCAACTAGTGCAATTTTTGGCATATACAGTATCTGTCGCAGATTCGATCGCAAAGGGGATTTGTGGTGGAATCTGCAACTTCTTCCTCATTCATGCCATATACGCAGTTCTAAAAAAGTAGCCATGGTGTGGTTGGGGAAGGGGCGGGCTGGCCAATCTAATTAAATGATCTAAATCAAGGGAGCTGGTGTAGATTTAGGCCGGTGGTGGATGCGCCTAAGTTATGTAGAGACTGGCACCTCTACATAACTTAGGGGAATTAAGCGCCGGCACAGGGTTATTAAGAATGGATTCTAAAATGTCGGGGCTTAATAAATCTGTGTTTATTCTTTGTAGTCACCCAGTTCAAAGTTTGAGTTTTGTATGTGTTGTACACCACTCCTAATAGTTTACTACATATCTTGTTTGGGTCTAAACTGTCATTATATTTCATGGCCTATCGTCATTGTGTCATTAATACAGGCCTAACTCAGGGAAGTAATATTGCACCATGTCAGAGTTTATTATGGAACCAGAATGAGAACATGGATTTGTTGGATATCTAAAGATGTGTGTGATATGTTGTTTACCCATAAATTGAGGAGATTTTTGACCCTAATTTGTTTAATCTTCACATACTATATGATAATACATATCTTGGGTACATCTGCCACTAGGCGATATCATTGCTACTGAATTAGTTATTACTACTTCCACAAAGATGTATTTGATCAAATAGCTAAAAACGTGAAAATAAGGTGGCATAGTGTTCTCAACCAATTTTATAAAGAGATGGTCAAACAAGAGGGAATACGTGGGGCCATTCCCTTAACTAAGTGCCCTTACACGTATTTTCAGCAGCTAATGAAACTTAAACCATACTTGGAGTTACAGGAGTGAGTACTGTTTTCTGTAAACTGTCCTAGGTATCTGTTTATGACATGACAATTACCACTTGTGTCATGGTGGACAAATTTATATTGCTTTCAAAGACTATGTTATAGTTGAAATGTTGCACTGTGTTTGCCACAGTTTTTTTTACATTTTTATGTACCTATTCTGATAAAGAATCCTTGGAGGACATGCTGCCGTCTGCTTCATTTGGTGCTGTCCAGTCCCTGACAGAAGTCCTGTCGCTTATCCATCTTGTGGAAACCAAAGCTTATAACCTGACTTAAAATTCATCCATTGGTTTTAGAAATGACTCATATGAAAGCTGAAACCCTCCTAAATGAGTTTATTTTACGAAAATAAATTTGCTTCACTGCAGAAATATTGATCATTTAATGAACACAGAAAGGTCAGATTTTGGCAAGACAAAAGTTTTGTCGCCCACAGAAAGTAATGTGAAAATCAAACAAATAATTCACTTCAAATACAAAGATATGTTTCATAACATTGGTGAATGAAGTTGTGGTGTGATTAGAGCCATATTTAATATTTTGTGTGACTTCCATGAGCTTGAAGGACTGCATCCATGCGTTTCGACAATGATTCTGTTGCTGCAGTAACAAACCTTGCAGGTTTGATATAGCTCCTCTTCGCCAGCTTCCGGTAGTACTTAAAAGTACCAGCGTGCGGAGACTAACAAGCCCCCCGGTCTTCACCAGAGCCCGCTGCAAGGCAGGATGGATTTGGCTGCCGGGGGCTTGCAGGTCGCTTAACCTTACCGGGAAGCGGTTAGCTGGGATAGGTGCAAGGCAAGTAGTGCAGAATCTAGCCAAAGTCAGGATACACAGGAGTCAAGGCAGATGAGGACAAAACGCTGAAGTACTTGGAATGGACCTGATACTCTGGCACCAGTTGGTGCTCAGAAAGAGGCTTATATAGGCCATCCCATTAGATCATGTCATGTGACCTCTGGGGGAAGTTCCAGCAATTACCTGTAATGCTATTGACTGGACACCAGAGGGAGTTGCAGTGTGCAACCTGCATTTTTTTTTTTTAATCTGTGTTTATTATTATTTTTTAAAGCAATTACAAAGTGTAAAAATACATTGTACATGTCTTAAACAAAGGTTACAGACATCGTTCAAAGAAAGAACAAATCTAAATAATAAAACGTAAACAAATACAAAAAAAAAAAATTAATGTCATGTCTTATGTGCACTCACATAAATAAAAATATAACTATTTCTGCAGAAAACATTGTCAAACCGACCCTTCTAATTCTAATATCGTATAAAGATAGATATGTATCCAAGGTTTTATCTCTAGCACATGCAACCCGTTATAGTTGAGCCTCACCCACCCCAGAGTGTAACCAATCCCGCCATTGGGCCCATAGATCCATGAAGCTATCATGTGAAAAATTGTCCCAACTTAATAATTCCTCCAATCGATATATATCTTTTACTTTAGACACCCATTCACTCAATGTCGGGGGGGATTTACTAAGCCAATGAAGTGGAATAAGAAGCTTAGCGGCCGATATCAAAATGGCAGCTAAGTTACGTTTAGATATAATACAGGAAGGTTCCGAGAGATTTAATAATACTAATGTTGGCGAGAAAGGGATTGAAGTGCCACAAATCTGGTTAATAGAGAATATTATCTGGTGCCAATAATTTTGTATTAAAGGACACCCCCACCAGATATGATATGCAGAACCCAATTCTACTAGGCATCTCCAGCATTCCACCTGTCTGGTTGGATCCACCCTATAGAGGGCATCAGGGGTCCTGTACCATCTAGTGATTATTTTAAATGAGTTCTCCTGAATCCGGACACATCTAGAGATGCCATGAGAATTAGATAGGATTGTAGAAACTTCTGAGGAAGTGAAAGTTCTATTCAATTCCCTTTCCCACCCAGACAAATATACCGTTTTTTCCACCACCTGAGACTCCAAAATCTTTTTATATATTGTAGATATTGTACCCTTTAAAGGCCTAGTTGATAATACTATACATTCAAACCATGAAGGAGCATAAGCTCTTCCCCCATGCCTTAAAAACAGGGAACAATACCTAGAAAAATGAGAATAATGGAGATATGACCAATGCTTAGCTTTACTAAGCTGATGAAGATCGGATATAGATGGAACCTTCCCTTGAGATAATAAATCACCGACCCTAATATCACAGAAGCTCTGCCATATGCCCAATACATCCCTATAATCTGGGTCCAACGCATATGGAACCAGACCAGCAGGCATGTACAAGGAGGGTGAGTGCCATAGATCAAGCCCCGGCCCTAACTTATTCCATACCTGAACCATCCTCTTTAATAGGTCTGGGATATGTGTATTATGGGCAGGGTTGTGCCATAGTCTCGCCAAGTCCCCTTTGGACAGCGAACTAGTAGCTATCTGACAACCCACTTTCCTATCTGCTGCTAAAAGTATCTCACTATAAAGTCGCAATTGGATCTCTTGATAATATGTTTTAATATCGGGCATACTAAATCCCCCCCTGTTCTTAGGAAGCCTAAGAATAGAATAGGCTATCCTAGGAGTAGAATGTCTCCAAACAAATTGTGAGAACATTCTCCTGACTACTGTGAAAAATTCAGCAGGCAGAAGAATGGGCACCGTTTGTAGGACATACATCAGTTTAGGAATGATATAAGTCTTAATAAGATTTTTTCTACCCATCCAGGACATATAGGGGATGTCCAGATTGTACAATGTAGTTTTAATTTCTAGAAGTAGTGGAGGGTAATTTAGCTGAAATAAATAATTTAAATCCTTTGGGATGACACCCCTAAGTATTTCAATGCAGTTTGGGCCCATCGAAAAGGGAACAACTGGGACAATTCAGAAGCCTCTTTCTCGGGGAGATTAATGCCCAAAGCAGTACACTTATTAAGATTAATCTTAAAGTTTGATAAATAATCAAAATGATCAAGCAAGCTTATCAAGGCGGGGAAGGCCACTGAAGGATCCACCATAAAAAGAAGCATATCATCGGCAAAAGCTGCTATATGATGGGTAGTTTGGTTAACTATAAGGCCTTTTATTTCCGAATGCTGTCTAATGGCTTGAGCTAATGTCTCCAGACACAGAACAAAGAGGGTAGGAGAGAGCGGGCACCCCTGCTTCGTGCCGTTTCTTATCTCAAACGGCGGTGACATGATGCCATTAACTCTGACTCTGGCACAAAACCCGACTGCTCAGGAGAAATCAGTTCCTCCACCAATAACGACATCCGGTTAGCCAATAACTTGGCCCATAACTTCATGTCTACATTCAAAAGTTAGATGGGTCTATAACTGGCCGGTAGGTCTGTATCCTTACCCATTTTAGGAAGGACCACAATATGTGCCTCCAGGGCTTGTTTTGCAGGTAATGCTCCTTGCAGTAATGAATTAAAGTATTGAACCAAGCGGGGGCCTAAGACAGGGAAAAACTTTTTATAATATGCCACGGGTAATCCATCCAGGCCTGGGCTCTTCCCTACAGGAGTCGACTTAAGAACTCCCTGTAATTCCTCCATAGTCACTGGGGATGTCAATTTTATTAGTTTGCCATCCGGAATTGTTGATAAGTTGAGAGAGTCTAAAAATATCTCAATATCTACCTGTCTAGTCCCTTTCTCCATATTTGGCTTTTCAGGGCGTAAATTATACAGCTCCTCATAAAAAGCCGAAAAAGTAGCAGTAATACCTGTAGTCTCCTTCAGTAACCTCCCCTCCTTATTTTTAAGCTGATGGATAAAGGATTTTTCCCTATTCTTTTTAATTAAGGCCGACATCATCCTATTACCACGGTCACCATGTGCATATTGCTTATACTTCGCACTAAGGTATGATCGTGCGGCCTTGATGTTGAGTAGATCTTTAAGAGAAGATCTCTTGTTTTTAAGGTCCTCTAGATCTTTAGCAACAAGGGTCCGCTTATGTGCGCTCTCCACACGAGTGATTTGTGATAGTAGGGTGGTCAACTGGAGCATTCTACTCTTTTTCATATAGGTACCCAAAGCTATTAATTCGCCTCTAAGGACCGATTTATGTGCTTCCCATATCGATGCCCAGGATACCTCATCTGAGACATTATACATAAAATACTCCTCAATTCTACAAGACAACCTCCGAATATTATCTGATGTATCTAACAAGGTCGGATTGAGTCTCCAGGACCACTCACTTCTTGGGAGTTCCCGTAGAGCCAATGTGATTTCAACCGGAGCATGGTCAGAAATAGTAATGTTATGCATATTAGTATCAACTACTCTGGGAAGGTACCTGTTGCTAATGAAAAAATAGTCTAAACGCTGATAGGAGTTATGTGTGTTTGAATAAAAAGTATAATCCCTTCTATCTGCATAAAAGGCACGCCAGATGTCACTAACTCCCATCTCGCCAAGCCTATGACGAATGCCCTTTAATGCGCCATGCGAGATAGCCGACCTTTGTCTAGAAGAATCGAGGGAGGGATTAAGCGTAAGATTACAATCACCTCCTATTATAAGTATCCTTGATGCGAACAAAGATATAGTATGCAACATATCTTTAAGCCAATTGGCTGTCCTTTTATTCGGAGCATATATATTGCAGATAGTAATCTCTAAAGTTCCTATCAATCTTTTTAGCAACAGGTACCTACCCTCTGGATCGACTATAGCCACAGTTTTCTTAAAGGGCACCTTATCTGAAACACCAATGTTGACTCCCCGCGTAGATTTTTTTATCATAACTTGCATGAAACCAATGTTTAAACTGAGAGCGCAATAAATTCGGTTCCTTGTTAGTGCGGAAATGTGTCTCTTGTAGCAGGATTATATCAATACTGAATTTCTTTAGCAGCCTAAATATATGACTCCTTTTGACTGGGGAGTTACAGCCATTCACATTAAATGTGGCCAATTTAACTTGGTGAGCAGTCATAGTGATTAGCAAACCTAACTTTATAAAAGCTGTGGTGCACTACATGACCAAAGTAACAAAAAAGAAAAACATAACAATAAACCAAAACAATAAAATAAATATAAAACAAAAAACACGATGTCTGAAGACAATGAGCTCTATATAGAGCAAAACAGGGAGAGGTAAAACTCACAACCATGTGAACCTGATCGACCAAACCCCCCTGACCCAAACCCGTATTCATCAGGCCCTAGTAAATCTGCCTAAACAGTTATATATAAATGCCATCTCCTAGGGCAACAGGCATAATGATCCAACATTGGTTCACCAAGGTGTAGTCAAACCAAAATATGCATTACTATTATAAAAACCTGCATTCTGACCACCAGAGGCCGCCAGAGTGCCGGAAATGTTGGTGCTGGCAGACATGCTCTCACTGCTGGGATCGACATGAGGGCTGCTGTTGAGATTGCCGGGGGCAACGGCTTGGGACTCGAGGCGAGTATAACGGCGCTGTCATGACAGGGAAACAAGGGATAGTGTGCCCTGTCTGAACCCCACCTCTTTCCCTGCCTACTTACAGTAGATGCCCTAGGCGACAAAACCGTAACTTGGAGACGGTCCCTATGCTGAGTACGTGCACAGGGTAGGGAAGGGAACACAGGGAAAGATGAACACAGACAGAAACAAACACAATAGCAGAATCGTCAGCAAGCCAAGTCAAGAACAGGAGGTCACGTCAAATACCGAGGGGAATCACAGAAGCGTAGTCTAAGTCCAAAGCCAAAATCCAATATACCAATAATCCAAAAGCAAGGTCCAACACACAGCACTGATCTCAGAAGACTAATCACAGGCATCTGAGTGAGGCAGTTGCCATCTTTAAATAGCCCGCCCAGGATCATGTGATGTGGCCAGCATCACATGACCTGAGGCGGAGCAAGCTGTCCAAACAATATGTAAAGTAGCCATGTGGTGTGATCAGCACCCCATGGCTAAACCCAAACAGAGAATTAACTCATGAAGTGCTGGCTGACAAGACCAGCACTTCAATTCCCTATTGCTCGTCTCTAGGGGGGCAGAGAGGTCCGGCGACGTCGTGCAGAGGGAGCGCGACGCCGACCTCGCGTGACAGTACCACCCCCTTCACGAGGGGGCCACCGGACCCTTAACCAGCGGGAGCAGGCTTATCGGGATGCTGCAGATGGAACTTTCGGATGAGCGAGTCTGCATGCATCCTGGTCAACGGTACCCAAGACCTGTCCTCAGGACCGAACCCCTTCCAATGTACGAGGTAACTGGAAGGAATTCCGGACCCTTCTCAACATCCACAATTCTGGCAATCTCATGCTCCATTTGTCCTGCCTACCTCAACCGGAGGCGGAGACTGTTCCTCAGGACCAACGGGCAGCAACCATAAACGTTTGAGCAAAGACACATGAAAAACATTATGAACACGAAGGGAGTCGGGTAAACATAACCTAAAAGAAACCGGATTGATCACCTTGGTGATCCTGTAAGGACCAATGAAGCGAGGTGCAAACTTATAGGATGGTACCCTCATGTTGAGATTTTTAGTCGATAACCATACCTTATCCCCAACCTTAAAATTCACACCCTATTAGAACGTTTTCCTATCAGCCTTAGCTTTTTGAACTCTTGGGCCTTTTCCAGGTTCGACTGAACCTGTGCCCAAACTGTGCACAGTTCTTGAGAAAAATCATTGACCTCTGGGACAAACCGACGCAGATGGGGAAAAGGAGCTAAGCGTGAATGAAAACCCATATTGCAGAAAAACGGCGACATCCCAGAGGATGAATTAACATGATTATTAATTGCAAATTTCAGCCAGAGACAGGAATCTGGCCCACACATGTTGGTTATCAGAAACATAACATCTGAGATATTGCTCAACGGATTGGTTAAGACGTTCAGTCTGACCATTGGTCTCCGGATGAAAGGGCTGATGAAAAGGACAAAGAGAATACCAATCTTATTACAGAACGCCCTCCAGAACCTAGACACAAACTGTACTCCCCTATCAGAAACGATATTCTCAGGAACACCATGTAGTTTGACAATATTATCAATGAACACGGACGCCAAGGACCTTCGCAGAGGGTAATTTACACAAAGGAATAAAATGACACATTTTGCTGAATCTGTCAACCACCACAAATATCACGGTTTTACCCTCAGAGCACGGCAAGTCCGTGATAAAGTCCATGGACAGATGTGACCAAGGTCTACTAGGTATGGGTAAAGGATGTAACTCACCCATAGGTCGTGTCTTGGAATTCTTGGACCTGGCACAAGTGTTACACGCAGTTACAAAAGCCTGAACATCTCTGGAGATTGACGGCCACCAATACTGCCTAGAGACCAACTCCTTGGTGGCATTGATGCCAGGATGTCCACACAAAACAGAATTATGGCACTCACCCAGCAGTCGCAACCGCAAATGAGCCGGCACAAACAATTTGTCATTGGGGGTACCAATGGGAGCAAGATGTTGTCCTGCCGAGATTTCAGAAGCGAGGTCAGATGAGGTAGCGGCCACGATGATATCAGCTGGCAGGATGGGCTCAGGAGGGACGTCAGGAGGCTGATACGCCTGGAAAACTTCGGGATAAGCATCGCCTTAACGTTCTTGCTCCCGGGTCTGAAGGTAACACAAAAATCAAAACGAGTAAAGAACAAAGCCCACCTCGCCTGTCTAGGATTCAATCGCTTAGCCGATTCTAGAAACATTAAATTCTTATGATCCGTGAGGACCGTAATGCGGTGAAATGCCCCTTCTAAAAAATGACGCCATTCCTCAAATGCCCACTTGATTGCAAGTAACTCCCTATTCCCAATATCATAATTCGTCTCGGCAGGAGAGAACTTGCGGGAGAAGAAGGCGCATGGCATAAGATTAGTTAAGGTGGAAGACCCCTGGGACAGAACAGCCCCCACACCATCCTCAGACGCATCCACCTCAACTACAAAAGGCTTACTTGATCAGGCTGGACCAACACAGGGAGCATTAATAAAACACTGCTTTAACCTTTCAAAGGCCTCAATTGCTGCAGGGGGCCAATTGACCAGATCAGCACCCTTGCGAGTCAAATCCGTAATGGGTTTGGCTACCACTGAAAAATTTTTGACAAAATTTACGATAAAAATTAGCAAACCCCAGAAATCGCTGGAGCGCCTTCAA
>ONZH01000629.1:0-71140 GCA_900303285.1 Rhinella marina | reverse complement strand
ATACCTCTTACATCCAGTTATACACGCGCATCCTTCTTACATCCAGTATATACAGCGCCCCATACCTCGTACATCCAGTATAATACAGCGCCCCATACCTTCTTACATCTAGTATAATACAGCGCGCCCACCTCTTACATCCAGTAAATACAGCGCCCATACCTCGTTACATCAGTATAATACAGCGCCCATACCCTTATCCATATACCTCTTACATCCAGTATAATACAGCGCCTCATACCATCTTACATCCAGTATAATACGCGCCCATACCTCTACATCCAGTATAATACAGCGCCCATACCTCTTACATCCAGTAATAATACAGCGCCCCATACCTCTTACATCCTGTATAATACAGCGCCCCATATACCTCGTACATCCAGTATAATACAGCGTAATACAATACATCCCATACCTCTTACATCCAGTATAATAACATCTCCAATCCAGTATAATTACAGCGCCCCATACCTCTTACATCCAGTATAATACAGCCCCATACCTCTTACATCCAGTATAATACAGCGCCCATACCTCTTACATCCAGTATAATACAGCGCCCCATACCTCTTACATCCAGTATAATACAGAGCCCCATACATCCAGTATAATACAGCGCCCCATACCCTTACATCCAGTATATATATATACCTCTTATGCGCCCCATACCTCTTACTCCAGTAATACAGACATACTTACGCGGCGCCAATACCTCTTACATCAGTATAATACAGCCCTCATACCTCTTACATCCAGTGACGTCTCCTCTGATGTAGATCTTCTCTTTCCTCATCTTTTCCTTTCAGACCAGACGCCATTTTTCAGCCATTTCTTATCTCTGCAGTTTGACAGAAAAAATCTTAGTTTACTACTTTTCCATCATCCTCCCATCTTCTGGACAAATCATCCTACCACCCCCAGTACTGTGCCACTAGTACCACACAGATAGTGCCCTTCAATAATTATTGGCACACAGTGTCCTAAAATAACTGCGCCCAGCAAATAGTGTCCCTGACAGTAATAGTGTAAACATAACTTTCTCCCTGAAATAACTGTGCAGGGTGCCCCCACAGTATAGTGCCCCCCACAGTAATAGTGCCCCCCACAGTAATATGCCCCATAGTAGTAATAGTGCCCCCACAGTAATAGTGCCCCCACAGTAATAGTGCCCCCCACAGTAAGTCACAACTAATAATTCTCTGCCTCAGTGCACTTGTTAGTAATAATGCCCCCAACAGTACTAATGTCCCCACTGTGCCCCAGAAGTAATAATGCTTCCAATGTGCCAGTAAGAAGTGCTCCCAAAATTTCACCCCAATAATGTGCCAGTAAGAAGTGTTCCCCACCCATAGATGCCCCCCCAAATTATGTGCCAGTAAGAAATGCCCCCAGTGCCCCCTATGTGCGCAGTAAGAAATGCCCCCAGTGCCCCATGAGCCAGTAAAAATGGCCCCAGTGCCTGTAATAATGCCCCGTGCCAGTAAAAATGCCCCCAGTGCCCCATGTGCCATTTAAAAATGCCCCCAGTGCCAGTAAAAATGCCCCATGTGCCAGTAAAAATGCCCCCAAGGCCAGTAAAAATGCCCCCAGTGCCCCAGTGCCAAAATGTGCCCCAGTAAAAAATGCCCCAGTGCCAGTAAAAAATGCCCCCAGTGGCCCCATTGTGCAAGTAAAAATGCCCCCAGTGCCAGTAAAAATGCCCCAGGGACAGTAAAATGCCCCAGTGCCCCATTGTGCCATAAAAATCCCCCAGTGCCAGTAAAAATGCCCCCAGTGCCCATGTGCCAGTAAAAATGCCCCAGTGCCAGTAAAAAATGCCCCCAGTGCCCCATGTGCCAGTAAAATGCCCAGTGCCAGTAAAATGCCCCCAGTGCCCCATGTACAGTAAAAATGCCCCCAGTGCAGTAAAAATGCCCCCAGTGCCCCATTGTGACAGTAAAAAATGCCCCCAGTGACAGTAAAAATGCCCCCAATGCCAGTAAAAATGCCCCCATGTTGCCAGTAAAAATGCCCCCATGTGCCAGTAAAAAATGCCCCCAGTGCCAGTGCAAGTAAAATGCCCCCATGTGCCAGTGCAGTAAAAATGCCCCCAGTGCCCCATGTGCCAGTAAAAAATGCCCCCAGTGCCCCATGTGCCAGTAAAAATGCCCCCAGTGCCCCATGTGCAGTAAAAATGCCCAGTGCCAGTAAAAATGCCCCATGCCAGTTTGCCAAAAATGCCCCCAGTGCCAGTAAAAAATGCCCCCCATGTGCCAGTAAAAATGCCCCCCAGTAAAAATCCCCAGTGCCAGTAAAAATGCCCCCAAGTGTGCCCCCAGTCCAGTAAAAATGCCCCCAGTGCCCCATTGTGCCAGTGCCAAAAATGCCCCCCATGTGCCAGTAAAAATGCTACCAGTGCCCATAAAAATGCCCCCCAGTGCCCCCATTGTGCCAGTAAAATGCCCCCAGTGCCCCCCAATAGAGCTCCGGTCGGTGCTCCAATAAAAAAAAAAAATTAATACTTACCTCTATGGTGCTGGCAGCGATGCAATGCAGGCCTCTTCCGGCCTGTGTCCCGCGCTGTACGGCTCAGGCGGCACGATGACGTCATCGCGCCGCCTGATCCGGCCTCTGATAGGCTGCAGGCCTAGTGCCTGCAGCCTATCAGAGGAACGGGCAGGGGAGACGCCTCTCCCTCCCCTGCCGCAGTACAATACAGGCATCTGTATCGCCGTCTTGAGGACGGCGATACAGATGACTATGGAGATGAGCGCTTCCACAATGGAAGCGCTCATCTCCCTCTGCCCCCGCCCGCAATTACGCGCAGGGCCGCACCTGCCTAATTGGCGGTGTGGCCCTGCAAGGGGGGACTGGACCGGCCCACAGAGGGCAGCGGCCCTTCTGGCATTTGCCAGAAGTCCCAGACGTCCAGTCCGACCCTGGCTAGAGAACTGATAGCAACACACTGAGCATGCCTAACCTGACAAAGGCTCAGAACTACAGGTCGGTGCCATGGTAACTTATGAGGAACACAGTGGGTAGCAGGGGAAGAAAAGTACTGTATAACTACTGAACGGTAAATATGTGAAATAGACATTATATTAGGTAATGATTGATGATGAATTTGTCTAAAACATAAGTTATATTTATGGTAACCGGAATACCCCTTTAAGAAGCCCAAGGGGCTGTCTCCCCAGCCGTTGGAGCCCAGCCACACCTATTTTCTTGGAGGCCAGCACCGCCCTACTGCTAATTATTCACTCCCCTTAGTGCTCACGTTCTTCTCTTGGTGCGTTGTAATCTCGCGCATGCGCCGTGGATACATCAGTGTTCGCCCATGCAGTGTCCTGGCAGCGGCCTCATCCGACTAAGTGCGCATGCGCCGACTCTCTGCGCACTTCGCTTGACCCGGAAAGGAAGAGCGGAGTGCCACGGAATTCCTGACAGGCGGCGCAACCTGGAGGAGTAGAGGAGCAAAACTGCAGAGCCAGCCACTGAGGAGGCAATTTAGCCAAACCACACATAAAAGGTACCAGTTACCGAGTTCCTCTACAACAGGGAGCCATCATTATATGGTTGGAATAAAGAAAATACATAATGGGGGTCATTCTTCAAAAATAAATCTGCTGTGCGGTTATAAAACTTTTAGGGTGGCTGATCATGTGCACCCTAAACGATTAGAGGCACCTGTAGCTATAAATATTTGGCTATATAGGCTGCTGTAAAATCAAGTCATACATAAAAATGACACCAGGGGTGGTGCCATCTCTCACACAGACTTCAAGGTGTTTGGGCAATGTCACATGGGCTATGGCGGTGGCACTGAGACTTCCATCAAGGTGTTTGGGCAATGTCACATGGGCTATGGCGGTGGCACAGAGACTTCCATCAAGGTGTTTGGACAATGTCACATTGGCTATGGCGGTGGCACTGAGACATGCCTAAAGGTATTTAGAATAATACTGAGCATGTGCGGCCTTCTCAGTGAGCAGGTCAAATAAATAAGAAAAAAACAAACAGCAGGTGGCGCTCTACAGATACATTTTATTGAATAGCTCACTGGCTATACAAAATTTTTAATTACATGCAATTACAAAGGTATTCAGATCCAGGTGCTGGTTTGAAAAGTGTAGAATATTTAGTGGGGCAACCGCTTTAAGTGTAATGAACGATCGGTGTGCAATACAACTATCATACTATATTAATACAGCTGTGTCAGTCTCCAATATATACAATCGGACCAATATATATTTTTTTCAAGCTCAGGAAGGTTATAACACTAAATAATGCTTATTTTAATAATGGAAATAGATTCTGTCACGCGAGGTCGGCATAGCGCTCCCTCTGCACGACGTCGCCGGACCTCTCCGCCCCCCTAGAGACGAGCAATAGGGAATTGAAGTGCTGGTCTTGTCAGCCAGCACTTCATGAGTTAATTCTCTGTTTGGGTTTAGCCATGTGGTGCTGATCACACCACATGGCTACTTTACATATTGTTTGGACAGCTTGCTCCGCCTCAGGTCATGTGATGCTGGCCACATCACATGATCCTGGGCGGGCTATTTAAAGATGGCAACTGCCTCACTCAGATGCCTGTGATTAGTCTTCTGAGATCGGTGCTGTGTGTTGGACCTTGCTGTTGGATTATTGGTATATTGGATTTTGGCTTTGGACTTAGACTACGCTTTTGCGAATCCCCTCGGTATTTGACGTGACCTCCTGTTCTTGACTTGGCTTGCTGACGATTCTGCTATTGTGTTTGTTCTGTCTGTGTAATGCCAATCACGGACATTTAACCCCTCAGATGCCGAGGTCTATCCTGACCAAGGCACCCGAAGGCGGCAAACACCGGAAGCACGTGCTTCCGGTGTTGCTCCGGTTCCCCCGTGTGGCGATCAGAGGAGCCGGAGCGTGCCTGCAGCAGTCTCTGTCATAGTGAATGACATGAGGCTACTGCATAGGCTTCTGTGTAATAGGGCTCCATAGGAAAGCATTGCAATCCTCATAGACTCCAATGCTAATGCATTGGAGTCTATGATATCAGCAATCAAATGATTGCTTGTTATAGTTCCCTATGGGAGCTATAAAAAAGTGTAAAAAAATTAAATTAATAAAGTTAAAAAAAAAAAAAATTAAAAAAATGTAAAAGTTCAAATCACCCCCCCTTTCCCGAAAATAAAAATAAGAGTATTAAAAAAATAAAAAAAATACACATCATGGGTATTGCCATGTGAAAACACCCATATTATAAAAATATTTTAAAACTTTCCCATACAGAAAACAGCGAAACGGAAAAAAGCGTCAAAATGGCCGATTCGCCATTTTTTTGTGCGATCAAAAAGTCACACACACCCCAGAATGGTATCAATAAAAAGTTCAGATCGCCCCGCAAAAAATGAGCCCCCATACAGCTCCGTACACATAAATACCAAAAAGTTATAGGTGTCAAGATATGACAAAAAAAATAATAAAAAATTCCAACTTTATAATTATTTTATCACTATCAAAACGCAGGAAAAACTATACATATTAGATATCGCCGGATTCATACTGACCTGTAGAATGAAAGTAACTGGTCAGTTTTAATGAACATCGAACACCGTAAAGAAAAAACCTGTAAAACTGTGGCGGAATTGTGTTTTTTTGCAATTTCACCCAATTAGGAATTTTTTTCCCCGCTTGCCACTACAGCATATGCAATAGTAAATGGTGGCGTTGGAAAGTACAACTTGTCCCGCAAAAAACAAGCCATCATACAGCTATGTGAACAGAAAAATAAAAAAGTTATGGCTGTATGAAGGCAGGGAGCGCAAAACGAAAACGGGGGAAAAAAACCTCCGGGGTAGAAAGGGTTAGGCTTCATTCACACGACCGTATTTTGTTTCCGTGTCCGTTCCGTTTTTTTGCGGACCGTATGCGGAACCATTCATTTCAATGGGTCCGCAAAAAAAACGGAAGGTACTCCGTTTCCGTATGTCCGTATTTCCGTTCCGCAAAAAAGATAGAACATGTCCTATTCTTGTCCGTTTTGCGGACAAGGATAGGCATTCTTACAATGGATCCGCAAAAAAAACGGAAACACGGATGCCATACGGAACGTCATCCATTTTTTTTGCGGATCCGCAATTTGCGGACCGCAAAACACATAGGGTCGTGTGAATGAAGCCTTAATGACATATTTGTTCTTTTTTTTAAACAATTGATGGAGAAATCACCTTGCAACATGTGGACTTAGAACTAAGAATTAAAAGGTTATTCCCATCTTGGACAATGGGGGCATATCGCTAGGATATGCCCCCATTGTCTTATAGGTGCAGGTCCCACTGCTGGGACCATCACCTATATCGAGAACAGAGCCCCCAAAGTGAAGGAGGGAGCCCTGCGCATGCACAGCCACCCTCCATTCATTTCTATGGGGCTGCCGAAAATAGGCGATCGCTGGCTTGGCTATTTCCGTCGGCTACATAGAAATGAATGGGAGCGGGGACCACACATGCGCGGTGGGCTCCCATTCATTTCTATGGGTGCAGCGGGGAGCTGCGCCTGGTGGTGGCCGGACCCTGGGAATCCCGAGGTCCTCCAGGTGCAGCGCTCCCCTCTCTATTCTCGATACAGGTGCCACCGCTAGGAACCCGCACCTATCAGGCCATGGAGGCATATCTTAGCGATATGTGCCCCAATTCTCTAAGATGGGAATACCCCTTTAACAAAGATAATTCTTCTATTCATGTCAATACAAACTATGACGTGTTGACTTGCTATGTCCTGGATGATAGCTTCAACTTAATGGTAAGCATACTTATGATATGCGCTGTCTTCCATAGTCCTCGGTCAGCCCTGCACTGAGGCTTTACAGTGATGTATTATGCTGTACAGCCTCTCTGGGGGGTGTATGTCCCCTGTAACTGGGGCTACTATGTCAGCCCCAGTTACAGGAGAAATCAATAGTGGAAAAAAAAAAAATGAAGTTGAATGTCCCCCACAGGTCTTGTATGACCTTGTGGGGGATACAA
Organism: Rhinella marina; assembly: GCA_900303285.1. NCBI lineage: Eukaryota > Metazoa > Chordata > Amphibia > Anura > Bufonidae > Rhinella > Rhinella marina. The sequence continues at coordinate 64,145 of ONZH01000629.1, read as the reverse complement.
AGTGTAAAATAAAAAAACTAAAAAATAAAGTGTTTTATAAAAAAAAGTGTAACATATGTAAAAAAAAAATAAAAAATTACCCAGGTCTTATCAGCCTTAGTGTAACACTGAAACAGTGCATTGCAAATGCACTGTATAGCCATCAAGCCCACTGGATCTTCAAGATCCAAATGGGTCTTGATAAGGTTTAAAAAAATGTAAAAAGTAAAAAAGAAAAGTGTAAAAAAGTAAAAAACAAATAAAGTTTAAAAAAAAGTTAAAAAAGCGCCCTTTTTCCCCAAATGAAGTAAAAAAGGAAAAAAAAAAAAGAAAAAGTACACATATTAGGTATCGCCGCGTCCGTATCGACGGGCTCTATAAAAGAATCACATGGTCCACCCCGCCAGGTGTACGCAAAAATATTTTTTTAAAAAAAGCTATACCAAAACAGCCATTTTCTGTCACCTTGCCACACAAAAAGTGTAATAGCAGGCGATCAAAAAGGCGTATTTACCCCAAAATGGTACCAATCAAACCATCATCTCGTCCTGCAAAAAATGAGCCCCTACCTGAGACAATCGCCCAAAAAATAAAAAAGCTACAGCTCTCTGACTATGGAGACACTAAAACATGATTTTTTTTGTTTCAAAAATGATATTATTGTGTAAAACTTAAATAAATAATAAATAAAAATAAGTATACATGTTAGGTATCTCCACGTCCGTAACAACCTGCTCTACAAAAATATCACATGATCTCTCCCCTCAGGTGAACACCGTAAAAAATAAAAAATGTCTAAAAAAAGCCATTTTTTGTCACATTTCATCACAAAAAATGTAATACCAAGCGATCAAAAAAGCATATGCCCCCAAAAATAGTACCAATCTAACCGATATCTCATACCGCAAAAAATGAGCCCCTACCTGAGACAATCGTCCAAAAAATAAAAAAACTACAGCTCTCTCTGACTATGGAGACATTAAAACATGATTTTTTTTTGTGCTTCAAAAATATTGTGTAAAACTTAAATAAATAAAAAAAAGTATACATAATTGATATTGCCGCGTCCGTAACGACCTGCTCTATAAAAATATCACACGATCTAACCTGTCAGATGAATGTTGTAAATAACAAAAAATAAAAATTTTTCCAGTGAAATCTGCCCTGGCGTTCCTTTCCTTCTGTGCCCTGCCGTGTGCCTGTACAGCAGTTTATGATCACAAATGGGGCATTTCTGTAAACTACAGAATCAGGGTAATAATTATTGAGTTTTGTTTGGCAGTTAACCCTTGCTTTATTCTCGGAGTAAAATGATTTAAATGGAAAATCTGCCAAAAAAGTGAAATTTGGAAATTTTGGCTACATTTTCCTTTAATTCTTGTGGAACACCTAAAGGGTTAATAACGTTTGTAAAATCAGTTTTGAATACCTTGAGGGGTGTAGTTTCTAAAATGGGGTCATTTTTGGGTGGTTTCTATGATGGAAGCCTCACAAAGTGACTTCAGTCCTGAACTGGTCCTTAAAAAGTGGGTTTTGGAAATTTTGTGAAAAATGTCAAGATTTGCTTCTAAATTTCTAAGCCTTCTAACGTCCCAAAAAAATAAAATGTAATTTTCAAAATGATCCAAACCTGAAGTAGACACATAGGGAATGTAAAGTAATAACTATTTTTGGAGGTATTACTATGTATTTTAAAAGTAGAGAAATTGACATTTGGAAATTTGGAAATTTTTCTAAATTTTTGGTAAATTTGGTATTTTTTAATAAATAAGAATGAAATATTTTGACTCAAATTTACCACTGTCATGAAGTACAATATGTGACGAGAAAACAATCTCAGAATGGCCTGGATAAGTAAAAGCGTTCCAAAGTTATTACCACATAAAGTGACACATGTCAGATTTGAAAAATGGGGCTCCGGCATTTGGTCCAAACTGGCTGTCGTTTGAAGGGGTTAAAAAATGTTAAAAATAGAAAAAAATTGAATAAAATAGACATATTTGGTATCACCGCTTCCGCAATGACTGGCTCTATAATAATATCACATTATCTGCCCCATCAGGAGATCGCCATAAAAAAAACTAAATAAACATTGCGCCAAAACTGATTTTTTTTAGTTAGCTCACCTCTCCAAAAAACATAACGTTAATCAATCAAAAAGTCGTATGTACCCCAAAATGCTAGCAATAAAAACGTCATCTTATCCTGCAAAAAATGAGCCCTCACACAAGACCATATCCAGAAAAAAAATATGGCTCTAAGAAAATTGCAACACAAAAAGATGATTTTTTTTTCTAAAAATGCTCTTATTGTGTAAAACGTAAAAAATTAATAAATAAAGACATATTTGGTATTGCCACGTGTGTAACAACTGGCTCTACAAAAATATCACATGATCTACCCCATCAAGTAAACGGTGTAAAAAAAAAACTAATGAAAATTATGGCAAAACGGCTTTTTATTAGTCACTTCACCGCACAAAAAACATAATATCAATCAATCAAAAAGTCGTATGTACCACAATATGGTAGCAATAAAAATGTCATACAAGACCATAGCCCTAAAAATTAACACTCTGTGGCTATAAGAAAATGGCAAAAACATGATTTTTTTTCTAAAAGTGCTTTTATTGTGTAAAACGTAAAAATAAAAAAAATCTATACATATTTGGTATCGCTGCATCCATAACAATAGGATCTATAAAAATATCACATGATCTACCCAATCAAGTGAACGGTGTAAAAAAAAATATAGAAAAATGACACCAAATAGCTTTTTTGTGACTTCACCACCCAAAAAATTAGATAAAAAAACGACCAGAAAGCCAAATGTACCCCAATATGGTGCCAATAAAAACTACAGCTTGTCCCACATAAATTAAGCCCTCACGCAGCAAAGTCAACAAAAAATTTGAAAAGTTATCGCTCTTAAAAACCATGACAGAAAATTCCATGTTAGAAAATCTAGATGCCGCTCCTTCCCTTCTGAGCCCTGGCGTTTACGACCACAATTGGGTTACTGTATTCAGGAGAAAATGGGGAGCAAATTGTGGAGGGATATTCCTGTTATCTTTTGTGAAAATGAAAGTTTGGGCCTAAAGCACCATTTTCTTGTAAAAAAAAAAAGTAATTTTTCATTTCATTTTCACACCCAAGTATTATAAATTCTATGAAACGCCTGTAGGGTCAAGTGCTCGCTACACCCATTAAAAATTCCTTGGGTGGTGTAGTTTACAAAATGTGGTCACTTTTTGGGGGTTTTCACTGTGGGGGTACCTCAAGGTCTCTTCAAATGCAACATGGTGCCCAAAAACCATTGCAACAAAATCTGTCCTTTAAAAATCATATGGCGCACCTTGCCTTCTGTGCCCTGCTGTCTGCCCATACATCGGTATACGACCACATGTGGGGTGTTGCTGCAAACTGCAGAATCAGGTCAATAAATATTGAGGTTTGTTTTGTTGTTAACCTTTGTGTGTCACAGGAAAAAATTGATTAAAATGGAAAATCTGCAAAAAAAAGTGAAATTTTGAAATTTCACCTCTATTTTGCTTTAATTCTAAAACCAGTTTTGAATAGACTGAGGGGTATTGTTTTTAAAATGGGGTCATTTATGGGTTGGTTCTATTATGTAAGCCCTCAAAGTGACTTCAGAACTGAAATTGTCCTGAAAAAAGTTGACTTTGGAAATTTTCTTAAAAATTTCACAAATTGCTTCTAAAATTCTAAACCTTCTAACGTCCTAAAAAAATAAAATTACGTTACCAAAATAATGTGAACATAAAGTAGACATATGGGGAATGTCAACTAATGAATATTTTATGAGTTATCACTATCTGTCTTAAAAGCAGAGAGATTCAAATTTAGAAAACAGTGAATTTTTAAAATTTTCGGTAACTTTTGGATTTTTTTAATAAATAAAGCTAAAACATATTGACTCAAATTTACCATTAACATGAAGCACAATGTGTCATGAGAAAACAAACTCTGAATGGCTTGGATAAGTAAAAGCGTTCCAAAGTTATTACCACATGAAGTGACACATGTCAGACTTGCAAAATTAGGCATGGTGAGGACAGGGGTAAATGGCCCGGTCTGGCAGACCTGGACGAATACATGGGTTATAAATAGAGATGAGCGAGCAGTGCTCGTTACGAGCACTGTAGCGCTCGGCTCCTCTGCGCAATGCCGCAGGAATTGCGGATCCGTCCTCAACTGCATGTAAGTGAATGGGGACGGATTGGTTTGTTATGACACTCATACCAAACCGATCCGTCCCCATTGACTTTCAGTCGGGTGAGGACGGATCCGCAATGCCTGCGGGCATTCTTTCGCAGTGGAGACGATCGCTACAGTGCTCGTACCGAGCACGTTCGCTCATCTCTAGTTATAAACCACATGCAGATAGCCCCTGCCGAGTCATGGCCTTTGAATGAGAGAAACCCTTTTCAATATCTTTCTTGCATTGTAGATCTCGCAATCGAGCGAATCACTAGCACCTTGTTTATGATGACAGTTTATGTAATGCTGGAGCCGGAGGCAGTTTCATGATTTACAACACTTTGTGACCCTGCTTTATCTTAGTTTAATCCTTCCAAAAAAATAATTACTGGATGACAAGGCTGTGGCCGACATCTCATAAACAAGGATTGTTAACTATGCTGCTGAGTGTCTGCTTGTTTTCTATGTAAGAATACACAGAGTAATCCAGACATAAAGTTGTTACTTTAAAGCTACAGAGGTAAGGTCATGCAGAGGCACAAAGAATTTGTACTTATTATTACTGTAGTTTACATATGCTTTTGTAAACATAATGATAAATTTAATCGTTCAACAACCAAAGGCATATTAACCCTTTCGCTACCAGCGCCGTACATGTATGGCGCTGGAGCGATGAGAGAACATGATGCCCGCTCACACGTGCGGCGTGCGTCATGGCCAGCAAGTCTTCTGTTTCAAACAGCAGAGAACTGCCGCTACTTGCCGCCATCGGCAATCGCTAACTAAAGGTGATCATGGAGATCACGGCATCTAATAATGCTAAAACCCGGAAGCGTGCGCTTCCGGGTGTTCTACAGATGCCCCGTGTGGGCAATCGCTGACAAGGTTTATAGCTTTCAATCTGGAATTCTTATTTTGTCCACCAGGATAAGGCCAGGATAAGAAATGAGCAAAAGCCACTAAAAATGGAGTTTTAAAAATCCCTGATAGCTCAAAATAAAAAAATTAAGAAATATTATCTATATGCTCATATATGAGTCTTAAAATTATCACAAAACATTTTAAAAAATGTTAAAAAATATATTAAAAAATCTAAGTTGAAATCACCCTAATTTCCGTATAATAAAAAAATAATTATATAAATACCAATAAATATAAACATCATGGGTATCACTGCGACCGAAAACGCCCATACTTATAAAAAAATTCCAATACGGCGAATTGCGTAACTGAAAAAAGGGTCAAAATGGCAGATTTGCCATTTTTTCATTACTTCTCTTACACAAAAAATGTAATAAAATGTGCTAAAAAATTCATGCACACTCCAAAATGGTATCAATAAAAACTATGGATTGTCCCTCAAAAAATGAGCCCCTAAACAGCTCAGTGGATGTAACTCTAAAAAAAGTTATGGGGGTCAGAATATGACGATGTAAAAAAAAACCCATTTTTTTTCAAAGTTAAAATTTATTTTTACACTATTTAAACATAACAAACCTACACATATGGGGTATCGTTGTAATCATACTGACCCAGAGAATGAAGGGAATGGGTCATTTTTGCCACAAATGGAACAAAACACCTAAAAACCGCGTAGGAATTGCGTTTTTTTTCTTCCAATTCCACCCCATTTGGAGTTTTTTTTTTTACTGCTTCCCACTACATTTTATGCCATAATTAATGGCGGCATTCGAAAGTATAACTTGTCTTGCAAAAAATAGGCCCTCATACATGTGAACAAAAATATTAAAAAAGTTATGGCTTCACGGAAAATAGGGAAGAAAAATGAAAACGCAAAACTGAAATAACCTCTGGTATCCAAAGGGTTAAACTATCTGTGTAACCGTATTTTTAGATGGCAAGTGATCATAAAGACAATTGAGACTATAATGTCTAAAGTTCTAAGCTCCCACTTTACTCAACCATTACTGCTTGATTCTACAGATTATTTTCTCAAAGTCAAACAGTGGAATTTCGGTTCTGTGTACACAACATCCATTCCCAATGCTTCAAATTCAAAGTGAGCTTCTTTTCTGTGAATCGATGCATAGGGTCACCGGTAAACTTTCAGACGCCTGTATGTCTCGGCAAACACAAATGTTTATTGGTGAGCTTATGCACCTAATCCGTGGGCTCAACAAGCAGAAGAGTTGATCACAGCGTAATGTGACAATATTCAAGCGAGGGAATGGTTTTGACAGTGCACATGGTTTCTGACATAATTTATTGAGACACTAAACTCTTCTATATAGATACACTCCAAAAAGTGTAGATCACTCAAATTCAAGGGGTTGTCCCATGAAAAATATTTTACAGTTTTCAAACCAGTACTTAGATCCGAATACTTTTGTAATTGCATGTAATTAAAAATTTACCATAGCCACTGAGTTATTCAATAAAATGTATCTGTATAGCGCCACCTGCTGTTTGTTTTGTTTCTTATTTCTATGTCCTGCTCACTGAGAAGGCCGCACATGCTCAGTTTCGTCCTTCAACTGTCTCCTGAGCTGTGATAGGCAGAGCTGATGCACGCCCCCTGAGCTGTGATAGGGAGAGCTGAGACACGCCACTTGAGCTGTGATAGGGAGATCATGGACACGCCCCCTTAGGTACAGCAGAAAAAAACATTCCCCTTGAGCTGTCAGCTTGATATCAGTCTAGCAGAGCAATGAATGGAGAGATCTCTGGATCCATGTGAGGTACAGAGCTGGTTCTAGCTTTGTTAGAAAGAGACTGTCATGTACTATGTGATGTCTGATTTTTATTTTTTACATAAATCATGGGATAACCCCTTTCAAGGTTACGCAGGGAGTTTTATGTTTTTTTAAGTTAACATAATCTATAGAAATTTTTAAACTATTTTAATTCAAAGTTATAACTCTCACTAAGTTAGGTTTCACCTCCACAACTATCCACCTGTAATGTTACTGATCCAAACCACACTATTTTTGTTCTTATGTTTGGTTGGTGTTAGATGCATAAATGCCAATGGCATTGACATTGCACCCATTAATTTCAGGATTTATGTGCTAGGTAGCCACTTGACAGTGGATTTACAGGATTTTACTACTGATGACTTATAAAAGTAATAAAAATATGGCTGCACAACATTTCACATGCAAACAATAGAACTAAGCAATGGGGATCATTCTAAATTAAAGTGGTATTATACCTACTAGAAATGGAAATTGAAAAAATAGAAGCTCTTTGCGCACATTTTTGATCAAACTTGTGTCAGGCCCATCTACCAGGCGTCAAGGTGGCTTTCGCAGATGGGTACCTAACACTAACAGACTGCCTCTCTTGGACTTACCTAAGCCTACAATATTCAGGGCGGTGTAGCAACCAGCTACAATTATACTCTGCTCAGAAGCCCCAGGCAGATGGGCGTTGCTCAGTCTAAAAGAGGCCTCTACCCTCAGTATATATTACAAGAAAATTTAGACTAGCAATTCATGTTCACAGGTGCATATCCATAAAGCAAGCATACAGAAAAATAATAAAAATATGGCTGCACAACATTTCACATGCACATGCCCGACACAAGTTTGATCAAAAATATGCGCAAAGAGCTTCTATTTTTTCAATTTTCATTTCTAGTAGGTACAATACCACTTTAATTTAGAATGATCCCCATTCCTTAGTTCTATTGATGGCATGTGAAATGTTGTGCGCCCATATTTTTTTTTATTTTTCTGTATGTTTGCTTTATGGATATGCACCTGTGAACATGAATTGCTAGTCTAAATTTTCTTGTACTATCCTCAGGATAGGTCATCAGTATCTAATCGGTGGGGGTCCGACACTGGGGACCCACCACCAATCACCTGTTTCAGAAGGTACCAACACTCCTGTGAGCGCCGAAGCCTTCTTTTAGCTTTTCCTAGGCCAGTGATGAAGTCACGTTCATCGGTCACGTGGCCCATTAACAGCTCAGCCCCATTCTAGTGAATGTGGCTGAGCGCGATATCAAGCACAGCCGCTATACAATAGTTTGGGGTGAGCTGGACCGCAGTGTGAAGGCAAAAGGGCCAACAAGTGCTAAGCATCTCTGGGAACTCCTTCAAGACTGTTGGAATACCATTTCAGGTGACTACCTCTTGAAGCTCATCAAGAGAATGCCAAGAGTGTGCAAAGCAGTAATCAAAGCAAAAGGTGGCTACTTTGAAGAACCTAGAATATAAGACATATTTCAGTTGTTTCACGCTTTTTTGTTAAGTATATAATTCCACATGTGTTAATTCATAGTTTTGATGCCTTCAGTGTTAATCTACAATTTTCATAGTCATGAAAATACAGAAAACTCTTGGAATGAGAAGGTGTGTCCAAACTTTTGGTCTGTACTGTATATATATCCTTTATTCAAGTTGCCACTTAACTAGATGGCTTAGAAATATTCCAATTAATGAATTCCGCCGTTTGAAACGCAACTGTACTTTAAACGAGAAATTTATGGAAGAAGCTGACCAAATGACCAAAGATTTTGTCAGTAAAGAATACCCACAAGACTTAATAGAAACTTCTTTAGAAAGCATAAAAAAGATAGATAGAAAAAGATTTTTTATTAAAAAAATATGAAAATAAAAACGAAATAGAAGAAACAATACGAAAGATTCTCCCTTTTAATTTGCAATATAAAGCAGTGGAAAAAATAATAAAAAAACACTGGTCCTTTTTACGTAAAGATAAAATAATTGGCCCAATGTTACCAATAAGCCCTAAAATTACATATACAAGGCATCATCGTTGGGATTGAAAGCCCCGGCAATTAAAGACTGCAAAAAAAAAAAACAATACACAATCAGAATGGATGGATTTAAACGTTTTTTTTATGGTGTGGGAAATGTGGGAATTGTAAAATTACTAATGGCCCTACAAAGATAAGTTCAGTACAATCCACATAATAACTGGAAGATTAAAGGCAGTCTTTCACCTGTTTTTCACCTATATAACTAAGAGCAGTGCCCCACAGAAGATTGCAGACACATCCCAGACATACCTGTGTGCACTGTGTGTCTGTATTACATGTCACATCCCAGACATACTGTGTGCACTGTGTGTCTGTATTACATGTCACATCCCAGACATACCTATGTGCACTGTGTGTCTGTATTACATGTCACATCCCAGACATACCTGTGTGCACTGTGTGTCTGTATTACATGTCCACATCCCAGACATACCTGTGTGCACTGTGTGTCTGTATTACATGTCATATCTCAGAAATACCTGTGTGCACTGTGTGTATTACATGTCACATCCCAGACATATCTGTGTGCACTGTTGTGTCTGTATTACATGTCACATCCCAGACATACCTGTGTGCACTGTGTGTCTGTATTACATGTCACATCCCAGACATACCTGTGTGCACTGTGTGTCTGTATTACATGTCACATCCCAGACATACCTGTGTGCACTGTGTGTCTGTATTACATGTCACATCCCAGACATACCTATGTGCACTGTGTGTCTGTATTACATGTCACATCCCAGACATACCTGTGTGCACTGTGTGTCTGTATTACATGTCACATCCCAGACATACCTGTGTGCACTGTGTGTCTGTATTACATGTCACATCCCAGACATACCTGTGTGCACTGTGTGTCTGTATTACATGTCACATCCCAGACATACCTGTGTGCACTGTGTGTCTGTATTACATGTCACATCCCAGACATACCTGTGTGCACTGTGTGTCTGTATTACATGTCATATCTCAGAAATACCTGTGTGCACTGTGTGTATTACATGTCACATCCCAGACATATCTGTGTGCACTGAGTGTGTGTATTACATGTCACATCCCAGACATACCTGTGTGCACTGTGTGTCTGTATTACATGTCACATCCCAGACATACCTATGTGCACTGTGTGTCTGTATTACATGTCACATCCCAGACATACCTATGTGCACTGTGTGTCTGTATTACATGTCATATCTCAGAAATACCTGTGTGCACTGTGTGTATTACATGTCACATCCCAGACATATCTGTGTGCACTGTGTGTGTATTACATGTCACATCCCAGACATACCTATGTGCACTGTGTGTCTGTATTACATGTCACATCCCAGACATATGTGTGCACTGTGTGTGTATTACATGTCACATCCCAGACATACCTATGTGCACTGTGTGTCTGTATTACATGTCACATACCAGACTTACCTGTGTGCACTGAGTGTGTGTATTACATGTCACATCCCAGACATACCTGTGTGCACTGTGTGTCTGTATTACATGTCACATCCCAGACATACCTATGTGCACTGTGTGTTTATTACATGTCACATCCCAGACATACCTGTGCACTGTGTGTCTGTATTACATGTCACATCCCAGACATACCTGTGTGCACTGTGTGTCTGTATTACATGTCACATCCCAGACATACCTGTGTGCACTGTGTGTCTGTATTACATGTCATATCTCAGAAAAACCTGTGTGCACTGTGTGTGTATTACATGTCACATCCCAGACATATCTGTGTGCACTGTGTGTATTACATGTAACATCCCAGACATACCTGTGTGCACTGTGTGTATTACATGTCACATCCCAGACATATCTGTGTGCACTGTGTGTATTACATGTAACATCCCTGACATTACCTGTGTGCACTGTGTGTATTACATGTCACATCCCAGACATACCTGTGTGCACTGTGTGTCTGTATTACATGTCACATCCCAGACATACCTGTGTGCACTGTGTGTCTGTATTACATGTCACATCCCAGACATACCTGTGTGCACTGTGTCTGTATTACATGTCACATCCCAGACATACCTGTGTGCACTGTGTGTATATTACATGTCCATCCCAGACATACCTGTGTGCACTGTGTGTCTGTATTACATGTCGCATCCCAGACATACCTGTGTGCACTGTGTGTCTGTATTACATGTCACATCCCAGACATACCTGTGTGCACTGTGTGTCTGTATTACATGTCACATCCCAGACATATACCTGTGTGCATGAATACCTGTTGCTGTGTGTGTATTACATGTCATATCCCAGACATACCTGTGTGCACTGTGTGTCTGTATTTACGTGTCACATCCCAGACATACCTGTGTGCACTGTGTGTGTATTACATGTAACATCCCAGACATACCTGTGTGCACTGTGTGTCTGTATTACATGTCACATCCAAAGACATACCTATGTGCACTGTGTGTCTGTATTACGTGTCACATCCCAGACATACCTGTGTGCACTGTGTGTGTGTATTACTTGTCATATCCCAGACATACCTTGTGTGCACTGTGTGTGTATTACATGTCACATCCCAGACATACACTGTGTGCACTGTGTGTCTGTATTACATGTCACATCCAGACATACCTGTGTGCACTGTGTGTCTGTATTACATGTCACATCCCAGACATACCTGTGTGCACTGTGTGTCTGTATTACATGTCACATCCCAGACATACCTGTGTGCACTGTGTGTCTGTATTACATGTCACATCCCAGACATACCTGTGTGCACTGTGTGTCTGTATTACATGTCACATCCCAGACATACCTGTGTGCACTGTGTCTGTATTACATGTCACATCCCCAGACATACCTGTGTGCACTGTGTGTATATTACATGTCGCATCCCAGACATACCTGTGTGCACTGTGTGTCTGTATTACGTGTCACATCCCAGACATACCTATGTGCACTGTGTGTCTGTATTACGTGTCACATCCCAGACATACCTATGTGCACTGTGTGTCTGTATTACATGTCACATCCCAGACATACCTATGTGCACTGTGTGTCTGTATTACATGTCACATCCCAGACATACCTGTGTGCACTGTGTGTCTGTATTACATGTCACATCCCAGACATACCTGTGTGCACTGTGTGTGTATTACATGTCACATCCCAGACATACCTGTGTGCACTGTGTGTGTATTACATGTCACATCCCAGACATACCTGTGTGCACTGTGTGTGTATTACATGTCCAGGAAAAACACTTTTATTCTGCTGGAAAACAGCTCCCAAACCATGTGTGAGATCAATTACTTATTATTTAGTGGTTGAAGTAAATAAAACAAGGGATATATACAAACATCCAGTAGATATATCAATTAATAAAAAATAAATAAGCAATAAGTTATTAAGTTATCAAATTGATCTCTGTATATTTATCTACAAGCATCTATACTAGATATTATTGACTATCATTCTTATTTTCATTTTTATTTATTTTTTACTTTTTATACATTTTCATTTTTAGAATTTATATTATAATGAATGTTTATATTTATAAAACAACATGATACAGCAATGTATGGGTATGAAATGTAACATTTAGCAAAAATAGGCATGTGAATGAAAAAAGCATAGAAACCGCAAAGAAAATGCATATAGCTGCTAAGCTTTGTTTTTTGGATGAAACATGATTATAAATATCTATTACATTGTGGGAATACTCCAATTTATAGTAAAGAGAGAATCCATTCCGCATTTTTGGTTGTGGTCAGGATATTAAAAGCAAGGTCAATTAAACATAACAAATATGGCCAATGAAGAAGAAGTTGGGACTCCGAAACGCGTCTGGCGATAAACTGTTTGAATATACTTTTTGACCTTGCATGCAGGAGATTTGGACATTAATTCCTTTTTTGTCCGGCAATTTATCTGACCATATATTTAACCAAGGAGCGGCTATTGAAGCTGCACTTTGAAGTGAAACATTATAACATACCGCTCTGTTTGCGAAGAGCACGCCGGAGACCTGCTATGAGGAGGAGGGGCGAATAACATAACCAGCTACAAGCTATCTGTATTGAGAAACCAACTACTCGATCCAGAGGAACCCCACTAAGAAACAAAGACTGTGCCGCACTGTAAGCTATCCCCTCGTAGAAACTAAGAGTATTCCATACAATTCAATGATCTATGTCCATTGATAAAGTGTTTCTGGATAATATTGGCACCAATACTGGAAGAACTAATAACTTTGATTACGTAATTGGATGAACCCAGTCTACACTCTTGGCAAATATAAGTGAATAAACATAAAAGCCATATCAACATATCATTAGTATATTATGTATAAGAGTACCTATTAGCATACCATCAGTTTATGAATGAAGTATTATTTTTATTAATGTGGTTCAATATTTTATTCTATATATTGTTTTTTTATTCATGGAATGTTTGCACTGACTCAGTCAGAACCCTCCTATTTGCAGCAGCTCATCAATATACACATTTAAGCTTTGGGGCCCCGTTTTTGCTTATTTATTTGTGTAATCATGTACATGTACATTACTTACCAGCTAAATTTTTATTTTTATATTTTTGTATCTAAGTTCATTTTATTATTCAATGTTTACAGTGGGGAAAAAAGTATTTAGTCAGACACCAATTGTGCAAGTTCTTCTACGTAAAAAGATGAGAGAGGCCTGTAATTGACATCATAGGTAGACCTCAACTATGAGAGACAAAATGAGAAAACAAATCCAGAAAAACACATTGTATGATTTTTAAAGAAGTTATTTGCAAATTATGGTGGAAAATAAGTATTTGGTCACCTACAAACAAGCAAGATTTCTGGCTCTCACAGACCTGTAACTTCTTCTTTAAGAGGCTCCTCTGTCCTCCACTCATTACCTGTAGTAATGGCACCTGTTTGAACTTGTTATCAGTATAAAAGACACCTGTCCACAATCTCAAACAGTCACACTCCAAACTCCACTATGGTGAAGACCAAAGAGCTGTCGAAGGACACCAGAAACAAAATTGTAGACCTGCACCAGGCTGGGAAGACTGAATCTGCAATAGGCAAGCAGCTTGGTGTGAAGAAATCAACTGTGGGAGCAATAATTAGAAAATGGAAGACATACAAGACCACTGATAATCTCCCTCCATCAAGGGCTCCACGCAGGACCTAGTGAATGACCTGCAGAAAGCTGGGACCAATGTAACAAAGGCTACCATCAGTAACACACTACGCCGCCAGGGACTCAGATCCTGCAGTGCCAGACGTGTCCTCCTGCTTAAGCCAGTACATAGCCGGGCCCGTCTGGAGTTTGCTAGAGAGCATTTGGATTTCCCAGAAGAGTATTGGGAGAATGTCATATGGTTAGATGAAACCAAAGTAGAACTGTTTGGTAGAAACACAACTGGTCGTGTTTAGAGGAGAGTGAATGCTCAGTTGCATCCAAAGAACACCATACCTACTGTGAAGCATGGGGGCGGCAACATCATGCTTTGAGGCTGTTTCTCTGCAAAGGGACCAGGAAGACTGATCTGTGTACATGAAAGAATGAATGGGGCCATGTATCATGAGATTTTGAGTACAAACCTTCTATTATTGGCAAGGGCATTGAAGATGAAACGTGGCTGGGTCTTTCAGCATGATAATGATCCCAAGCACACCACCAGGGCAACGAAGGAGTGGCTTCATAAGAAGCATTTCAAGGTCCTGGAGTGTCCTAGCCAGTCTCCAGATCTCAACCCCTTAGAAAACCTTTGGAGGGAGTTGAAAGTCCGTGTTGCCCAGCGACAGCCCCAAAACATCACTGCTCTAGAGGAGATCTGCATGGAGGAATGGGCCAACATACCAGCAACAGTGTGTGCCAAACTTGTGAAGATTTACAGAAAACGTTTGACCTCTGTCATTGCCAACAAAGGATATATAACAAAGTATTGAGATGAACTTTTGTTATTGATCAAATACTTATTTTCCACCATAATTTGCAAATAAATTCTTTAAAAAATATACAATGTGATTTTCTGGATTTGTTTTCTCATTTTGTCTCTCATAGTTGAGGTCTACCTATGATGTCAGTTACAGGCCTCTCTCATGTTTTTAAGTGGGAGAACTTGCACAATTTCTTGGCTGACTAAATACTTTTTCCCCCACTGTATATATCACATGAAAAAATGGAGTGTATTACCGTTCATTTTAAAAATTACCAAAATTTATTGTAATTATTTTAAAAGGTTTACATAATCTACACATAATATAGGTAGAGATCCGAATTGATGCCTTCAACCCCACCCACAGTATGCCTCCTCGAAGTGCGTTTTGTGTATCGCTTTCTCAGGAGAAGTCACTATGGGGTGGTTCACTAACTATTTAAAGAGCTGTCTACCAATTAGAATACACTGATATAGTCACATGGCCGATGTGACCTGCGGTTAGTCAAGGTAGCGCTTGATTACATGTCATAGATCCATGTGACTTTCGCTTCCGCCCTTCGCCTGAGGCCCACGCTGGTGAGGGCAAGCCTTCCCGAACATTAGTTTGGGAGGCTGACACCACCAGCCCAGCCCCTCCTTGACAACCGGCCGAAGCGTCTAGGATCCTGCATTTGTCCAGCGCTTCTGACCCACAGTGAGTATCCTAATACTATCTACAAGACAAAATATATACTGAGGGAAGAAAACCCAAACCCTATAACTTTGTGCCTAATGATATTGCCCCATATATTGTTCAGCTATATCTAACTATTCAACAACATACTGTATATATTTTTTTACTATTATATATCTTATCTAATATTAGGTCTGCATCTTTTGCGGCCCCTTTGAAGTGAATGGCTCTGCATTCGACCCGCACAAAATACAGAGTGGAAGCTGAAAAAAATATGTTCATGTGGATGAACCCTAAGGGTCGTGCACACTTGCACAGAGCTTGTATGGCTTGTTTAGTACTACAGCAGTTGTGATGCACTTCTGTGATGAAGGCTTCTTTGGCCAAACCAGGATTGGATGGAAAGTAACTTTTCTTTAGGATCCAATCTTGGTTTTAGGTTAAAAATTGCATCAAAATTGTATGCATTATGTATTTTCAGCCTCAAAAGTGGTTGTTCTACATGGTACGGTGCCTTGCGAAAGTATTCGGCCCCCTGGAACTTTTCAACCTTTTGCCACATTTCAGGCTTCAAACAAAAAGATATAACATTTTAAATTTTTGGTGAAGAATCAACAACAAGTGGGTCACAATTGTAAAGTGGAACGAAATTTATTGGATCATTTAAACTTTTTTGTAATAATAAAACTGAAAAGTGGGGCGTGCAAAATTATTCGGCCCATTTACTTTCAGTTCAGAAAACTCACTCCAGAAGTTCATTGAGGATCTCTGAATGATCCAATGTTGTCCTAATTGACTGATGAAGAGAAATAGAATCCACCTGTGTGTAATCAAGTCTCCTTATAAATGCACCTGCTCTGTGATAGTCTCAGGGTTCTGCATCATGAAGACCAAGGAACACACCAGGCAGGTCCGTGACACTGTTGTGGAGAAGTTTAAAGCTGGATTTGGATACCAAAAGATTTCCCAAGCTTTAAACATCCCAAGGAGCACTGTGCAAGCGATCATATTAAAATGGAAAGAGTATCAGACCACTGCAAATCTACCAAGACCCGGCCGTCCCTCTAAACTTTCATCTCAATCAAGGAGAAGACTGATCAGAGATGCGGCCAAGAGGCCCATGATCACTCTGGATGAACTGCAGAGATCTACAGCTGAGGTGGGAGAGTCTGTCCATAGGACAACAATCAGTCCAACACTTCACAAATCTGGCCTTTATGGAAGAGTGGCAAGAAGAAAGCCATTTCTCAAAGATATCCATAAAAAGTCTTGTTTACAGTTTGCCTCAAGCCACATGGGAGACACCAAACATGTGGAAGAAGGTGCTCTGGTCAGATGAAACCAAAATCCAACGTTTTGGAAACAATGCAAAACGATATATTTGGCGTAAAAGCAACACAGCTCATCACCCTGAACACACCATCCCCACTGTCAAACATGGTGGTGGCAGCATCATGGTTTGGGCCTGCTTTTCATCAGCAGGGACAGGGAAGATGGTTAAAATTGATGGGAAGATGGATGGAGCCAAATACAGGACCATTCTGGATGAAAATCTGTTGGAGTCTGCAAAAGACCTGAGACTAGGACTGAGATTTATCTTCCAACAAGACAATGATCCCAAACATAAAGCAAAATCTACAATGGAATGGTTCAAAAATAGACATATCCAGGTCTTAGAATGGCCAAGTCAAAGTCCAGACCTGAATCCAATTGAGAATATGTGGAAAGAGCTGAAAACTGCTGTTCACAAACGCTCTCCATCCAACCTCAAAGAGCTCGAGCTGTTTTGCAAGGAAGAATGGGCAAGAATTTCAGTCTCTAGATGTGCAAAACTGAGACATACCCCAAGAGACCGCAGCTGTAATTGCAACAAAAGGTGGCGCAACAAAGTATTAATGCAAGGGGGCCGAATAATTTTTGCACGCCCCACTTTTCAGTTTTATTATTACAAAAAAAGTTTAAATGATCCAATAAATTTTGTTCCACTTCACAATTGTGACCCATTTGTAGTTGATTCTTCACCAAAAATGTAAAATGTTGTATCTTTTTGTTTGAAGCCTGAAATGTGGCAAAAGGTTGAAAAGTTCCAGGGGGCCGAATACTTTCAGAAGGCACTGTATGTGGTTGGCAACTGGGGATTGCGGCCTCCTGGAATTTCTCCTTTTTAAGGGCCAGTGTGCACCAGTGCTACTCTACGCCAGCCTATTCCTTGTATCTCCAGGATACTTAAAGGATCCTCCTCCTTAACTCCAAGCCTTATGAATAGGTCCCATTTTGTTTCAGTTCTGTGCTAGGTTTATATTTTATTTGCTTTCTTCTGTTTTATGCGGGCTGCGCTGATTATGTTTTGCCTGTCTGCTGCCTGTCCTGACCTTTTGCTGTATTGCCTGAACTCTGCCAGCCCTGGCCTCTGTCTATCTAACAAAAACTCCCTAGCGTCACTCGCGATGCTAGGGAGGCTCGTCACCACCTGCCATTGGCTGATTCCCCCCGAACACCGGATGGGGACCAGGAGCGATGAGGGGAGCAGGGAGCCAGGTAAGTAGACTCAGTGCGAGGGGCCCAGCATATGGGGGAGCATTAATTAGTCTCAGATAACCCCTTTAAAGACTGTGGTTAAAGGTAAAGGTTATTTTTTAATGTGTGCATGTCTTTTGGTCGACAAATGATTTTTTAAATAGTTTTTTGTTACAAATTTGGGACCTTTTTGGCTCTTGGTTTCCCTTGCTCCTCTCGCGAACAATTTTCTAACCTGATTTATGACCACAGTTTGACCTAAGGGCTCAGACACATAGCCGTTGCCATTTTTGCTGGTCTGTAAAACACGGATATGGGCGTGGGTGTTCCACATTTTGCGGAACAGAACATCCTGCCCTCTTTAGAACCGTTCTATATTTGTCCATAAAACAGACAAGAATAGGACATGGTCTATTTTTTTACAGGGTCGCGGAACAGACATACGGGTGAGGACAGTACACGGTGTGCTGTCCGCATCTCTTGCGGCCCCATTGAAGTGAATGGGTCTACATCCGACCCCACCAAAAATACATTTTTGTGCATAAACCCTAAAGCTGTCCATAGCCTTAGACATAAATGAAACAGTATTAAATTTCAGGTACATATATATGTCATCAACATGTTTATCTCATTTCTTACATAGTGTTCTCCCGGATGTATTTGATTCGTATCAAATGCAGTGGTCATGTCCCATCCGTTAACAAAGCCGACATTGAGATCTTTGAAGATGACTTCCATGATGAAATAGTGAACGTACGCATGGAAGTCGCTCATTCCTTCGTACAAGTTCGCCATCTCGCTAGTATTCTCTGTCTTAATGATGACTTTTGTTTCCGGGCTTCTAAGGAAGAGACGTTCGATAGCTCGGCGAATGTTGAAGAGTCTTCGGATGTAGTGATGGACCGGGAATAGTCTGAAGTGTATACCGATGTTTAGTGCAATCACGGTGTGCTCGTTGCCCCCAATAAGATCAATTTCACGTGGGATAGAGCGCTCTTCTCTGAGAGGCACAAAGAGAACATACACAAAGGGCCTTGCATGTCTTTTCCAAACAACATGTATGTTCCTTTCAATGTCCACACCTAAACGCTTCTGCGCCCACCCACTTTCGTAGACGTTAAGCAGTTTCAGTGCTGGGAAAGTAACCCAAAAAAAGGTGAAAATTATGTTTTAAACAAACATATTGAATATTTTGGTACATAATGTTGTTATAATGACAGGTAATTGAACAGGACCATAACACAGAAACATTTCTTAAGGGTAGTTCATACACATTTTTTAAAAAAAAGATGTGCTGTTTTTGTGGCACTCTTTTCTTTTAGCTAAATCCAAGAGTTGGACCAAAAAAGATGATACTCTTTTTTCTGGATCCACTCTTGTGTTTGACGTAAAAAAACAAACTGCATGTGCAATGACCCGACGGGGAGGAAAGGATGGGAGTGGTAGCGCTACTACTGTTTACCTTCAGAGATTCAAGACTTGCAGGAGGTGACAGATTCCCTTTAAATATGTTGGTCTACAGCAGTGTTCCTTAACTCCAGTCCTTAGAACCCACCTGCCGGTTAGGTTTTCAGGATTTCCTTAGTATAGAGCAGCTGATATAATTAGGGTCCATCCATCAGGACTTACCACAGGTATTCATTCTGTGGGATATTCCCAAATCCTGACTGGCAGGTGGGTCCTGAGGACTGGAGTTGAGAGCCATTGGTCTACAGTCTATCTCTATGCGATGTCTCCGGGCTTTCTCCCTCCATCCCAAACGTGGACTACAGCTGCTGATAGCAGCTAGCAATTCAATCATGTCAGACTAGACTAACTTCACAGGAAAGTGCGAAGCCTGGAGTTTAGGGCCCGTCCCTTCCTTGAGACAGTTGCCAAGGGACTGGACTTAGGATCCTTCACAGATACATTTTTGGTGGCAGTTTTCTTCATACATGTTTTTTGTGGCCTTTTTTGTCTCATATATTCGAAGTGCTTTTTTTTTTTTTTTTTTTTCAATAGAGAGGTCTATGGGAAACACCTGTAAAACATGCTATACCTAGTATGTGCTATGTTTAAATAAAACCCCAGGGACTTAAAAAAAAGGCCACAACAACAGACAACAGAGCACATTTACTAGTCCTGTAATTGGCATAAATTTAAGGGTACGGCCACGTGGTCAGGTTTCCTGATGCAGTTTTGGAAGCCAAAATCAGAAGTGGATCATAAAAGAAGAGAAAATATAAAGGACAGATATATCTTCTTCTTTTTTTTAAAGTTTTTTAGTGAAGTGAATGGGTCCGCATCTGATCCACTGTGTGACATTTGTGTGACTGTTTCATAATCCAGAATATCAAAAAGTTTCCCAATAAAGGCAATTTATCCCACAGAGTAAGGGTTAAGTGATCGGCAGAGGTCCAACCCATTGGGGCCCCTACCGATGATCATGAGAGCAGGGGTCCATTCTCCCCCCTTTTCACCCCTAATGCTAACCAGAAATGAGCGAATCATGATGATAATTAGTGAGTATAAATGTGCCTAATAAAAAGGGCTTAGTGGTAGGGCAAGGGCTCTGTCCGGTAGAGCCATGTGGCTTCTCTCAATGTGAACAGAACCTTACATGTTGTCTATGTTGTGTTTTCTTTACTTACTTTTTAACTTGTTTTCAAAGTACATCAACCATAGGAGTATTGTGGAATCTCCAAACATGTAAAAAAACTTCCCCTTCATACATGTGTTCAGTTCCTCCATACTATGATAGGTCTTCATTGCGCATCCTTTTGGGTACCAGATATCCGCCATGACGTGTCCACTGGGATATTCTAAGCCCATTCCGGTTGTGCAGTTTTCTTTCTTCTCTAAATGTTCGCCTTTATAGAAAGAAGATGCTATCATCACAGACATGCAGTACTTAAAGGGATTATCCCATGATGATAATGTCAAAAATTAAAATCAGACATCATACAGTACATGACAATCTCTCTCTAACAAAGCTAGAACCAGCCCTGTACCTCACATGGATCCAGAGATCTCCCCATTCATTGCTCTGGTAGATTTATATCAAGCTGACAGCTCAAGGGGAGTGTCTTTTCTGCTGCATCTCAGGGGGCGTGTCTCAGATCTTCCTATCACAGTGAAGGGGGCGTGTCCATGCTCTCCCTATCACAGCTCAGGGGGCAGTTGAAAGATGAAACTGAGCATGTGCGGCCCTCTCAGTGAGCAGTTCAAATAAATATTTTTACAAATTAAATTTTTTTTTTAATGCCGTAAAAAAAGATAATCCTCTAAAGCTCCTGTTCTGATGCTTGTTGTATGATAATATAGCATTTTTCTATTGGTCTACCTCCCAGAGAGGTTATCCATACCCCTGCCCCCAGTTCCCCCTGGATTCAGTCTTGGCTCCTGCTGAGATGTACATGTGACCAATGGGTTGGGCTGCCTTAAAGTGTGACTGTCATTTAATTATTTTTTTAGAGCAATATGTAGAGTAAGTGACTAGGAAAAACTTTATAATATATTTTATTTACTAAATTTGTACATTTGTATCAAACAATTGGCTTTGAAGTGTCCCTTAGCTGGGCTCACTGTTTGCCTGGCCATGTAGCTGTACACAGCACTGGTGCAGAATACTATTGGACTATTGTAAAAGATGGAAAACTTTTTCCCACTTCTCCATCTATTGGCGTTTTAGTCTTGTGTCCTGACAAAAATAACGTTACCAATTTGCAGTAGAATAGGCAAGTTTTTACGCTTGTCGTCAGGTGATCGTATCTTTTATGCGACACAAACTCATTGTGGGCAGCACATTTGTAGATGCAGTAGTGATCATTTATCCCCATACAAATGGGAAAATGCAGCTATCATCTCTGCTCAATGATCAGGTATTTATTGGGAATAAACCATTCATTCCCTATAATTGCCTTGTGCATTGACTTATGTAAAAAGGCCTTAAAGGAATTGTCCAGTCCCGTTGACCATCAATATATGATTAGACACACAGTTCCATCCTTTGAGTAGTGGACAGAGCTGGTTACTCCGGTGCTGCTCCCACCTACTTCAGCTCTGTAGTTCCAGGGGTCGGAGTTACTCCACAACAGGGTGGTGGACCCCACCGATCAGATATTGAGGGCCTATCCTGAGGTTATAAATATAAAAGGAGTGGACAACCCCTTTAAGATGGTTCTTTACAATTATTTGATAGATAAATACATGTTAGAGGGGTTTTCCCATCTCCGACATACGGGTCATATCGCTAAGATATGCCCCCATTGTCTGATAGAAGCTGGTCCCACCTCTTGTAAACTGAGCCGGCAAAGTGTAGGAGGGTGCATCATGCATGCGCGGCCATCCTTCATTAATTTCTATGGAGCCGCTGAAAATAGCAGAGCACTGGCTCGACTATTTCCGTCGGCCCCATAGAAATGAATTGGAGCGCACCGTGCTTGTGTGGCCACCAATTCTACTTCAATGGGGTCGACGTAAATAGCCGAGCCAGTGTTTGGTTATTTTCCACAGCCTCATAGAAATAAATGTAGGGCGGCTGCGCATGCGCGGTGCACACTCCTTCACTGTGCTGGCTCAAGTTATGAGATAGGCGCCGGTCCCAGAGGTGGGACCTGCACCTAACAGACAATAGGGGTATATTCCATTATTTTGTAACCAATGAAACGTTGATGGTTATTTAGTTACTGTTTTTCAATGAGCTTTTCAGTGAAAAAAAAATCTTAGCAGAGCCAAGGAGGGTTAACCTTCCTAAAAATCAGTTCATTCACAACTCTGTAGAGCCCCCTCATTCTGGGAATGGTCCAAGATCATGAGTGTGGTCTTCTCACATTATGATATATCGGTTCATACTTACTGTTACAGAGAACGACATCTACTGCCTGAAAATCTACTGGGATCTCCACTCTGACATTTGACCTGATGGAAAAAATTGGAGCCATTTTAATTTAGAAAATATAATTTCACAAATAATTTAACAACCATTTCCTACATTTCAGCAAAAATATTTTTATGTAGTACTGTCCAGTGTATGGAAGATGTCCATAAACTACAAGATGACTTGGAATGTTTCAGCATCAACCAGGCAAATGAGATTCAATGTGAAGAAATGTAAATGCATCTGGGTACAAATAATCAATGTGCATCATATGTCCTAGGAGGAGTAACGCTGGGAGTGTCACTTGTAGTGAAGGTTTATGTGTACTTGTACTGTAGATCATAGACTGATCATAGACAATGTCAATCAGCAGCATCTAAAGCAAGAAGGATATTATGTGTATCAAACAAGGCATGGGACAGAGATGTAATATTACCACTTAAAGGGCATCTGTCAGCAGATTTGTCCCTATGACACTCGCAGACCTGTTACATGTGCACTTGGCAGCAGAAGACATCTGTGTTGTTCCCATGTCCATATGTGCCTGCATTGCTGAGAAAAACAATGTTTTAATATATGCATATGAACCTCTAGGAGCAATGGGGCCGTTGCCATTACACCTAGAGGCTCTGCTCTCTGCAACTGCTGCACCCTCAGCATTTTGATTGACAGGACCAGACAGTGAAAACATCATAATGTCTGGTCCTATCAATCAAATTGCAGAGAGTGCAGCAGTTGCAGACACAGCAGAGCCCCTAGATATAATAGTAACACCCCCATTGCTCCTAGAGGCTCATTTGCATATAGTAAAACATCATTTTTCTCAGTAATGCGGGCACATATGGACATGGGACCAACACAGATGTCTTCAGCTGCCAAGTGCACATGGCAGCCAGTGTCAGAGGTATAAATCTGCTGACAGATACACTTTAACAAAGCTTTGATCTCATTTGGAATATGCAGTTCAGTTCTAGGCACTAGTCCATAGAAATGATGCCCAGGAGCTGAAAAAAGTACAAAGGAGAGCGACTAAACTGATAAGGAGCATCAAGGAAAACAATTTATTTAGCCTTGAGAAGAGGCATTTAAGTGGGGACATAATTAAAGGGGTTATCCAAACTATAAAACAGAACCACCATGCCCGGGCCCCTCATATAGGTTATATTTACACCACTCCCTGGTACCCATGTCGCTCCTGCTCCCCGCATGGCCGCCGCTGCATCTTTGAGAAAGTTGTGTTACTAATAATACTTATTGTGGATAGGGGATAAGTGTTTGATCTCTGGGGGGTCTCCCAATGAGGATAACACCTTTAGGCCTCATACATATGGATGTGGACAGCACATACATAGGTACGTTCAGCAGATTATAAAACATGTCTTATTCCGGTCATCAAAATGCGGTCTATGGACCCAATGAAGTCAATGTGTCCGCAAAAAAATATACTGTACCTGTAGCCTTAAAGGGGTATTCCCATCACAGACAATGGGGGCATATTGCCTGGATAGGTCTGATAGGTGCGGGTCCCAGCTCTGGGACCCACACCCACAACAAGAACAAAACTGGGAGGGTTGTAGCTGGAGGACCTCGGGTTTCCCCTCCCTGCTGCTCCCATAGAAGTGAATGGGAGTGCACCGCACATGCACGACCGCCACTCCAATTCATTTCTATGGGGCTGACGGAAATAGCCGAACCAGAGCTCGGCTATTTTCGGCAGCCCCATAGAAATGAATGGAGGGTGGCTGCGCATGCGCGGTGTGCCCTCCTCAACTTTCCCTGCTCCATTCTCCGTGTAGGTCCCACCTCATCCTAGCAATATGGCCCCATTGTCTATGATGGCAATACCCCTTTAATGTGTTTTCTACCTGCTAAATTTATAGGAATAAAATGGTCACTTACCTTGTAAGGAGACTGTTTTCCAGTTTGGACAGCTGGGTGGCAAACGTTCTCGAATTTTTATACTCAGTATATGTTTCACAGCTGAAATTCTGAGGTTTGACACAATAAAAGTATTCCTCATTTTCGTGGTCAGCATATTCACATAGTTCATCTTTTTTATCGAGATCAAATCCACACTTTGTCACCATTTTCTTGCCTTTACTGGTGAATTTTCCGAAGTAAGCTATGTTGCCGTACCAGATGTTCCTTGCCCTCCAGAGGGCAGAAACTGCTTCGCTTGGGTGCATAAGAAATACGGTCACCACCGCTTTACCTTCCCAAAATAAAGTAAAATGAATATGATACGTTCCATTGTTAAAATCTTCGATCCTCCCAGAAGACCCCGCTTTTGCATCTGGGTCGGAAATTCGAGCTCTTAGATAATCTCCTCCGTAGGTTTTCCTCTTTCCCAGGTAATCATACACATCAACCTGTACGACTAATTGGTCCCCGACACAGTAACGGTTTTGGGGGTTTTTAATGAACACCCTGCTGTTTGTAGCATTAGTTGTATTGTCTTTATGGGTAAAAGTTACTTTAGGCATCTTCTGGTCTATCTGATTGAAGATTTCATTGATCCGCATTTTAATTTCTGAAGTTTTCTCGGTGGTGCCATTAATTAATACTATATGGGTCTCTTCACTGGAACACTATCAAACAGAAGAAAATAATATTAGTATCTGAAATCAGGGCCCTGGTATTTTAAAATAGACAGATCTACTTGTGTGGTGAATGTGAAATATGTTTGTGTTCCCCTCACCATTCCAACTTCCACCTCCTGCCCCAGTGCTGAGGCTAATTTGGATAGACATTACATTCAGCACTGCCAAATAAACAGGAGTATAAAGTGTCTGCAGCGCTCACCAGCGTGACCACCACCCGGACCCGGTCAAGTCCGACTTCTGGAACAAGAGGGCAGTGGAGTTCCACCACGGCAGCGAGCTTGGCCTACAGGAGGCAAGAGCGTTCTCTGATTTCTTTCAGCAGTAGCTCAAGCGAGGAGGACTACAGGTCCCTCATCTGAGGAACCCAACTACTGGCTGGTTTAAAGGACACTTCAAGAGGACCTATGGGAGCCACACCATGGACTGCACCTGACGAGTGAGAGCTGGTTGGCAACTTTTTTGTTTAGTTTGTATTTCCCCTGTTTGACTCTCACCCAGATGGTCATGGCTTGTCAGGACTCCTCCCATTCCGCGGAAAATTCCCAGTTGCGCCTAAGCTGCTGTTTTGGGGCCTGAACTCAGAAAGGGCCCACTCAGGAGAAGGACTAAAATATTTTATTGTCAGGGCACCCTCAACAGTATTATAAAATTATAATTATAAAATTACATTATATACAGAGACACTATAGGACATAGTGGCTGCCGGGCCTCACCTGAAGTAGCAATCTCGACTAGCCACAGGAGTGGGGGTTGCAGGGGAATGAGGGGTTGCAAATAAGTTGCTGCAGTGTGTGTGTGTGGGGGGGCCCATTCAAAAATTTTCTGTGGGGCCCAGTCATTTCTAGTTATGCCAGTGTTTTCACTATATATTGTGGGAACTGTGCTTTTGCTATCGTTGGATGTACTACAACTCCTATTTGGCACTACAGTAAAGAGAGATGTTTATTCTGTTAAACATGGCCTGGTTACTGACTCCTGCACGATATGATGACTGTCACACTCCACACGCCCTATCTTGCACCCAGGGGCGGACACAGACAGATGAGGGCCCCTGTGCAAAGATTGTGCCTGCCCCCCCCCCCCCCCCAATGCCAAATTCTCAACTTAACCCATTCCCTCCTAACATTACATACAGGAATACAAAACATAGGGTGAGGCTACACCTGAAGCACTACGATCTGGCTGGACCTAAACCACAGCATGCAGAGGTTTGTGTCCCGCTGATTCTCAGCATTTTTGTCAGATTGTGGCCGGATCTCTGCTGGACCCCATTATAGTTAATGGGACCAGCAGGAATTCTGCATCCAGCAGTGCCGGAGCCGGTGAATTCCAGTAGGCCGTTTTCTGCTACAACAGACTGCCAGAATCACTAATGCAGATGTGAAGGTAGCCTAATACAGCTCCACATACCTCTTACAGCCAGTGACGTCTTCTTAGATGTAGACATTCTCTGTCCTCATCTTCCCCTTTCAGACCGACCGCCATGATGATTTCTTTCAACCATCTCTTCTCTCTGCGGAGTTTCACAGACAGACATCTTAGTTTCCTACTTTTCCATCATCCTCTCACCTTCTGAACACCCCATCCTGCCACCCCTAATACTAAGACGCTGTGCTCCCCAGTACTATACTGTAGAAACAGTCCCCCTGAAAATACTAGTACCACATAGATAGCGCCCCCTTCAATAATTATTGGCACAGAGTGCCCTAAAAAATAACTGCACCCAGGAAACAGTGTACCTGACACTAATAGTGTAAACATAATGTCCCCCAAAAATGATGATACAACAAATGCCCTGTTGTGCGGCAGTAAAAAATACCTCCTCTTAGTGCCCGCAGTGGAGCCAATGTCCCTATAGTGCCCTCATGTGCCTAATGTGGGTCAATGCCCCTATTGTGTGCCCAAAAAATAAGTGCCCCCAATTAAGTTAAGGTCCCCATAGCGCCCCATAATTTGCACCAGTAAAGAATACTCTTTATAAAGCGCCCCCATAGTGCTCTTCCCCCTCCCATGATGCCTGACATAATGTGCCAGTATAAAATGCCCCTATAGAGTGCCCCAAGTAGATGCCCTGATAATGCTCCTCTCCCCCCTTCCCCATAGTGCCCCATAATGTGTACCAGTATAAAATGCCCCTATATAATGCCCTCCAGTAGATGCCCTCATAGTGCTCCTTTCCCTCCATGTGTGACAGTATATAATGCCCCCTTGTAGATGCCCCCATAGTGCTCCTCTCCCCCTGATGTGTGCCAGTATAATGCCCCCATAGTGCTCCTTTCTCCCATGTGTGCCAGTAAATGCCCCCTAATAGATAAAAATGCCCCCTCCATACTGGGCAAAAGCGTAGTGTTAATAAAAAAATAAATAAACAGTTATACTTACCTCCATGAGCCTGTCAGCGATGCGATGCTGGCCTCTTCTGGCCTGTGTCCCGCGCTGTTCGCACTATCAGAGGAGCAGTTAAGGGAAATGCCTCTACCCTGCCCTGCCCCAGCAATCATCTGTATCATCTGCCGCCGGACCTCCCATGGGCCCCCCTGCCGCCTGGGCCCCTGCTTGCACCCATGCAAACACTTAACATCATGGGCACCCCAACTGACATCAGGCAGGAGCCCCAGAACCATGATGTGCCTCAAGAGAAGAAAGGGTGCACCCCCCCCCATTCACTGCACCTAGGGAGTAACAATGTCAGGAAAGCCACTGTGGTTGACTGTAACAGCCAGAGTCACTACCACTCATATCCTCCATTCCAGCTCCTCCTGGGCTCACTGTACTTGCATCCCTCTTGTAAAGACAATTCTGGAGCATCGTTTTATACCACTTTCTGTTTTTCCATCCCTCTGTTATTCCTACTAGTGGTTTATGATTGCATTGCCAGCAGTTTGCTATAAAGGTCCAGCTGGGTATTACCAGTTGGGGGTGTGTCCCTGCACAGTCTGACCTTTGCAGCACTGATTGGATAATGTCACTGTATACTGTCACTTCAAAGAAAAAATTGGTGAATAGAATTTAATCAGGTGCATGGACACCAATGTCCAGCCAAATGTTACTCATGTAATGCAGTTACTGAGTGGTTAGTAATGTTGCCCTTGCAGCCCTGGATCCTGGGTTTGAATCTTACAAACAGGAACAGCTGCATGGAATTTATATGTTCTTCATGAGTTTCTCTGATTTCTTCCCACACTCCAAAAAACATACTGATAGATGATATGGGCCTTAAAGGGGTTATCATATAGTATGTATCAACATCTTTCTAACAAAGTTAGAACCAGCCCTGCACCTCACATGGATTCAAAAATCTCCCCATTCATGGCTCCAATTGTTCTGCTCGATTCTCTTCAGGCTGCCAGTTCAGGGATGTGTCCTTTCTCAGGGAGCATGCTCTTTCTGTTGCAGCTCTCTCCGTATAACTTTAACAGCTTCTAACAGTAGATATGGCTGGTGGCAGATCAAGATTCGAACTGAGCGCGTGCGACCACCTCAGTGAGGTGGACAGTGAAATAAGGAAGAGAACAAACAGCAGGTGGCGCTATGCAGATAAATTTTGTGGCTATACATATTTTTATTTACATGCAATTACAAAAGTATACAGATCCAGGTCTTGGCTTGAAGAATTTAAAATGTTTAGTGGAGCAACCCCTTTAAGTGTTAATGTGTTTGAGATATGGAATTTAGCGACATAAGCATGAGGAATACATATTGCCTACAGATGACATGCTGCTATTGATATCATTTTTTTAACTTATTCTTTAGTAAATTAAACACCACTATTATTTTATACTACTTATATTGATTACTGAACACCAAAAACATTTACTATACAACTTATTTCATCTGTTACCTTTTTTAAGTTCCAATGGTAAATGAGGCTCACCAGGAAACAGAATGCAACCAGTGATATCAGATAGCCTTTATAGGATTGGAGGGTGTTCATTATGTCTGCGGAGAAACAGTAAAGAGCATTACAAAACTAGCCAGTACTAAATATCTACATATACATCATGGACAAAAAAATATGCACCCTGATACGGATTGCTGTAAAATTTGGAATGCCATGAGGCAGATATGTAAAGGATTACAGGTGTGGTCTGATTAGACGTTGTGTCTTGCCACAAGAGGGCGTAAAAGTACTCCCCCCATGCCCTATAAAAAGGTTCTCAGAGGCTACTTTTGGGTAGTGTACCTGACCACCAAGGTTCCAAAGAATCAGATTATCCTCTGAGTCAAAGGCCTCACCATTTTTCTACAGGGAGGGAAGGGATGGAGGGGGGGAGGAAGGAAGGAATCTACATGGCTGAGCATTGGTGTCAGTAAGGTAACCTGCTACCTAAGCTATTTAGACTTTACTGCAATGAGGAGAATACTGTTAAGACACTGTTCACACTTGGGCATATATGCCT
The DNA here is from genome assembly GCA_900303285.1 of Rhinella marina. Taxonomy (NCBI): domain Eukaryota; kingdom Metazoa; phylum Chordata; class Amphibia; order Anura; family Bufonidae; genus Rhinella; species Rhinella marina. The sequence goes on along the minus strand of ONZH01000629.1, from coordinate 34,223 downwards.
CTGGCGAGATTTGCACTGTATATTGTAGGAACTGTGCTTTTCCTATCGTTGGATGTACTACAACTCCCATTTGGCACTACAGTAAAGAGAGATGTTTATTCTGATAAACTTGGCCTGGTTACTGACTCTTGCACGATATGATGGCAGTCGCACTGTACACGCCCTGTCTTGCTCCCATGCAAACACTGTGAGACACTGAAGGGGTTAATCCTAGATGGTCGGTATATTTTGCCTGGGTTCAGCTATTATGCCTACAGGACTGAGGGAAGTTCATGTCTCCCACCAGGAGACATGGGAAAACCAGGAAAGTGTGATATGGTCTCCAGCAAAGGTAGTTGCTGGAGACGTTTTGATAAAATGTGTTTGGGCCTGTTTTTTTTGGGATGGATGACAGGTTTGGCAGTGGGGCCATCCATCCCACTTCCTCCACTCCAGGTCTTATTGTTTGAAGTCAGGCACCACAGGTGCTGAGGCTGGACCATTAGTAGGTCCATAAAGCCTGCAAGGTTTGCAGACAGAGTGAGGCTGGGTGCAGCTAGGAATGCTGAAGGCTGCTGGCCTCAGGAGATATTTTTTGAACTGAACTGTGTGATATGTTTTGGTTCGTGCTATTGTAGCTAGTCGCACGTATATTGAGGAAACTACTTTATGTTTAGTTAGTGCTGGACAAGCAGGGTTTATTTTGTTTATGCCTAAAGCAAATGCTGTAAGTGGGGATTCCACTTTAAAGGGGTACTAAAGGGGCAGTCTACTCTGTGGGGGCACTAAAAGGGGCATTCTGCTGTGTGGGAGCACTAAAGGGGACATTCTACTGTAAGGGGGCACTAAAGGGGATTTCTACTCTGTGGAGGCACTTAAGGGGCAATCTACTGTAAGGAGGCATTAAAGGGGAAGTCTACTTTGTGGGGTCACTAAATGGGTAATTCTACTGTGTGGTTCCCCTAAAGAGGGCATTCTACTGTATGAGGTCACTAAAGGTGCATTATACTGGGTGGGTGCACTAAAGGGGGCATTCTACTGTATGGGGGCACTAAAGGGGCAAACTACTCTGTGGGGGCACTAAAAGGGGAATTCTACTGTGTGGAAGTACTAAAGGGGGCATTCTACTGTAAGGGGGCACTAAAAAGGGATGTGTGGGAGCACTAAAGGAGGCATTCTATTGTGTGCAGGCACTAAAAGGGGATTCTACTTTAAGGAAACATTAAAGAGGCAGTCTACTCTGTGGGGGCACTAAAAGGGGCATTCTATTGTACAGGGGCTTAAAGTGGGCATTTTACTGCGTGGGGGCACTAAAGGGGGCATTCTAATGTAAGGGGTCACTGAAGAGGCAGTCTACTCTGTGGGGGCACTAAAAGGGGAATTCTACTGTGTGGCAGTACTAAAGGTGGCATTCTACTGTAAGGGGGCACTAAAGGGAGATTTCTATTGTCTGGGGCACTAAGGGAGGCATTCTATTGTGTGCAGGCCCTAATGGGTGGATTCTACTGTAAGGAAGCATTAAAGAGGCAGTCTACTCTGTGGGGGCACTAAAAGGGGCATTCCACTGTGCAGGGGCCTAAAGTGGGTATTTTAATGTGTGTGGGCACTAAAGGGGAATTTCTATTATGTAGGGGCACTAAAAAGGGCATTCTAATATGTACAGGCACTGAAGGGGGAATTCGACTGTAAGGAAGCATTAAAGGGGGCATTCTAATTTGTTGGGCAACAATGGGGTATTTTACTGTGTGGGGACATTAAGGGGGCTACTGTGTGGTGGCACTAAGGAGGCTTAACTACTGTGAAGAGGACACTAAGTGAGCGTTCTACAGACCAGACAGATCACCAGCAGAAAGGCTTCATTTGATCCATTGACAAGCATGAGCAGTGTTCACAGTGTCGTTGTCCACCATCCAGACACAGGTGTCACCTTCATTGCACACCCCTGTCTCTGCCCGGTCCATTTTCAGGTGCTTAACAGCAGTGGCATGTCTAAGATGTTTGGCACCCAGGGTGTGTCCTTACACTTGCACCCTCCCCAATACTTTACAAAATTGTGCCACCTCACAGTAGCATTGCCCTCATTGTACAATCTTCACAGTAGTTATGTCCAGATATGTGCCCCCTAAAAATATCCACATTGTGCCCCGTCACTGTAGTTATGCCCATTTTGTGCCCACTCACAGTAGCATTGCCCTCATTGTACAACCTTTACAGTAGCTCTGCCCACATTGTGCCCCCTTTAATGTACTTATCCGTTCATTGTGCCCCCTCCACAGTAGGTATGCCCTCTCTGTGCTCCTTTCCCAGTAGTACTGCCCTACCTGTGCCACCTTCACAATAGTAATGCCCTATCTGTGCCCCCTTCACAGAAGTAATGCACTCTCTGTCCCCTTTATAGTAGTAATGCCCTCTGTGCCCCCTTTATAGTAGTAATACCCTCTGTGCCCCCTTTATAGTAGTAATGCCCTCTGTGCCCCCTTTATAGTAGTAATGCCATCCATGCCCCCTTTATAGTAGTAAAGCCATCCGTGCCCCCTTTATAGTAGTAAAGCCGTCTGTGCCCCTTTATAGTAGTAATGCCCTCTGTGCCGCATTTATAGTAGTAAAGCCATCTGCGCCCACTTTATAGTAGTAATGCCCTTGGTGCCTCCTCTGTGTTAATAAAAAACAAAAAAAACAAAACAGTAACTACTCACCTTGTCCCATTCCTGATGCTCAGATCCAGTTGTCCCCTGCAGACACAGATTGCTCTGCATCCCTCCCATACAGGCCGGCAGCACTATCTGTGTCTGAGCAGAAGGCTTCCTGCTTCACCATTCAGTGCACCGCCGGCCTGGAGGGGAGAAGGAGCACGGGAGTTGAGTGCTCAGTGAGTGACAGGACCGCAGCTTCCGGCACTCCAGCAATGAGCACTTTCATCTGTATTGAAGGGCACCCTCCTGAGAGCCGGCACCTGGTGCGAACGCCCCCCATCTCCCCTTAGCACGCCACTGTTTAGCAGAAACAAATTTGGTGTTACGGTTTCCATTACATGTCTTGTCATTGATAAATCCACGTTCTGATTGGGATCCAACGATGGTCAGGTTCGAGGATGGAGGCCTTGTGGTGAGCTCTTAAGGAGGCACAACTACTGTATGGGGGCACTAAGGGGGCATAACTATTGTGAAGGGGCCAGAGGGAACAGAGTGGTATTGAGGCATACTAGGTTTACTATAGATCCTCCTGGAAAAAGTTGCCCTGTCTGGATTTATAAATTACCAAAAATCTCCGGGAGTCTCAAGCAGTGGCGTACATAGAGAAGTAAGGGCCCCATAGCAAGGATCAAACCAGGCCCCCACACAAGAGAGAAGGGTTTCTGCCTAAACCCTTTTCAATGACCCTTAGGCCATTTTTCCACAGCCTCACTTGCTAAAAGTTATTCGTTTAGAGGGTAGAGTCCTGACCAAGTTTTCACCTCCAGTAGAAGAGGAGATGATCCCAACTGGGCCCCCTCTTGCTCTTGGCCCCATAGCAGTCACATGGTCTGCCGCTATGGTAGTTACTAGTGTTGATCGAGCACCGTGGTGCCCGGGTGCCGGGGTTGAACACTAGGCGGTGCTCGAGTGCTTGACTGAGCACCCGAGCAGAATGGAAGTCAATAGGAGAACCCGATCACTAAACCAGGCACCCCCTGCTCTGAAGAGAGGAGGGCGCCTGTTTCATAGGAAAAGGTGAGAAAATGGTGGAAACAACACTGAAATGGTTTGGGAACAGCATGGGGAGGATGTCTGGATGCATCTTGGACTACAAAGTCACTGTTGGCAACGCTGTTGTCCGAGTATTACGCCACTTTTATGGAATGACAAGAATACCCCCCCAAAAACCGAAGATAACATTGATGTTAGAGGAAATATTGTTAGGAAACATATATTTACTTGTACATAAAGCGCAAGTGCTGCCAAAAATTACAAGGAAGAGGCACTCTGATACAACCGGTATATTACATAAAGGAGGGCCTCATTCACATTGTGGTACAATTGTTCATGATGCGGGACTCCTACACTCATAAAGCCTATGCACAAAGTGAAAGGGCTACCAAAAATTACAAGGAACAGGCACTCCAATACACAGATAATGTCACCTTGATTAGCGGCAGAAAAAAATACACAGGATTTCAGGTATTTAGGATACAGAAACGTTATAATGCACACGCAACACAGGTAATGTCGCCTTGATTAGCTGCAGAAAAAAATGACACCAGTTGTCAGGTATAACTTTTGGGTCTTTTACAGAACAGAACAACTAGCCCTGCCTAGCCAAATCCTATACCTACATTATCTGTCCCTCCTTGCGCAAATGTTATACACCAGCCGCAGCGCAGGTAATGTTGCCTTGATTAGCTGCAGAAAAAATTACACTGGATGTCGGTTATATAGGATACAGAAATGTTATATTGCACACGCTGCGCAGGTGGTGTTTAGGTCAGGCAACCTTGCGCAATTTTTGCCCCCCCCCCCAAAAAAAAAAAATATTGCAGCCAGATATAATAGCTCTTAAAAGGGCTTTTGGGTCTTTTCAACAGAAAAAGTAGCCCTGCCTAGCCAATTTCTATCCCTACACTATCTGTCCCTCCTTGCAGCCGCTCTCCCTGACTAAGACTGAGCCGGGTCACATGTCACCGGGTGCTATATAGTACCTGATGACGCGTTCCCGGCCAGCCAATCACTGTAGTGCCAGTAGCCAACATGGCTACGGCATTACAGTGAATGCCAGTACCTCCCCACACGCTAATTGGCTAAGTAGTGTGCGGGGAGGGCACTCGAGCATGGCGCTCGAGCACACGCGGTGTTCGGCTGAACACCACGATGTGCCGAGCATAGCCATGCTCGAATGAATATAGTATTCGGCCGAGCATGCTCGCTCAACACTAGTAGTTACGCCCCTGGTCTCAAGGAGGGGGGCACTATAATAGGGCAAGAGATGAAGAACCTGCAATGTCATGTGATCAGTGCAGGAGGTGCCGGAGCTCAGCTGTGGAGAGGAGAAGTGGTAAGGACCTGTGATGATGTCACAATCATGTGATCAGTGCAAGCAGGCATGGAGTTCAGCAGTGGGGAAGTGGCGAACCTGAGAAAACTTGAAAGTTGTAGCCTTCTGATCTAATACTCCCTCTCTGAATTATCCTCTGATATCCTATAATAGCGGTCTGGGCATGCTGGGAGTTGTATTCCTCTCCTCTTATATTTCCTTTATGAATTATACTCTGATATCCCATAATAACAGCCTGGACATGCTGTGAGTTGTAGTACTCTCCTCTTATACTCTTTACCTTCCTGTGATATCCCACAATATCAGCCTGGACCTGCTGAGAGTTGTAATCCTCCCCTCTTACACATCCTCCCTGTAATGTGCTCTGCACTCAAAGTATATCAGCCTGGACATGCTGGGAGTTGTAATCCTCTCCTCTTATACCTCCGTCCTGAAATATCCTGTAATATCCCATAATAACAACCTCTTATACGTCCTGCTTATATGTGCTCTGCTATCACATTGTATCAGCCTGGACATGCTGGAAGTTGTAATCCTCTCAATTTTATAACTCCTCCCTGAAATATACTCTGAAGTCCCATTATAACAACCTGAACATGCTGGGACATACTGAAGTAAAGTGCACGGACATGTCCAGCAAATTCAGGAAACCAAAACCAGCTCTCTGGTGACTTAAATTAAAACTTCCTCTTTATTGTAAAAAAAAAAAGTCAAAAAAGTCTGATTCAATAGTAGCAGAACGTAACTCACGCATTTCAGATACACAAATCCTTAGGCCTCATTCACACGTCAGTATTTTTGTCAGTGATTTCCATCATTGATTGTGAGCCAAAACCAGGTGCGGCTCTAAACACAGAATAGGTGCAGATCTTTCCCTTATACCTTATGTCTGAGGAGGCTCCAATCCTGGTTTTAGCTCACAATCACTGATGGAAATCACTGACGAAAATACTGACGTGTGAATGAGGCTTTAGTCTTAGCATATTACTGAATGACTGTTCCCCGCTAAAATATCATTTGGAGTGTTAAAGCACGCCCTCCACTGAAGTAGAAGGTGAACATATGTGAGAGTTTAACCCCATACACATCACACTAATGAAAGAACAATCTCATGGTATAAATATTGTAGTAAATAAATATATATAAAACACAAATAATAGTGATAAATAAAATCTTGATGGATATTTAATATCAAAGTCATGGCTTAGCATAAAAAATGTTCCACCTTGGACGGTCTAAAAAGTTGGGACGTATACAACATTCAGACTTCCTAAGTGCCCCTTTTTTCTAGGGACAGTCCCTATTTTGTCTATCTATCTATCTATCTATCTATCTATCTATCTATCTATCTATCTATCTATCTATCTATCCATCCATCTACCCCTGTACAGACTGTGCACACACATACACTTACCACACTGCCGGCTGTGTCATCTATGAATACAGTTGACGTGGAATACAGAACTACTGTGTTAAAACGTGTCAAATGAAATGGAGGTCACGGGGTGTGTACTAAACTAGGGTACATTATGTTTATTGCCTGTCAGGCCAATCATAGGGTTGTACAGGTCTCAGGATGTATAACCAACCCTGCAGCAAAGCTGGAAATTGTCAGATGTAAACTGTAGTATGTAACTATATAAACTGTATATGTAAATTATTTGTTATCGCTGAAGCTGCCATTACCGGAGATAGGCAGAAAGTTCCTGTAATGATCTTTTTAGCATACTGCCGGACGCAGTTTTTTGGGGCTATAAAAGCCTAAAAAATGCCTGAATTGCTAAGCATTCATTGCAGCCTTTTTAGGCATTTTTATCCATATAGTATATTTTATCACCTGGCATTTTCCATTGTGTTTTTGCATGCCTTGCGTCTTTCTTATAGGAAAATAATTGTGTCGGACTAGGGCAAGACCTAAGAGGAGGCCAGCATGATTCTGGTTTGGTTAGCGAGGGGCAGCAGCTAGAGGGTTAATTGGCCTGGGGGTAGTTAAGGGGAGGGGGTTACTAGGGTAAAAGGGGAGTGGTAGGGAGGCTTTAAAAGGGAGGAGTTGGGGGTGAAGAGGCGCCATTTTGGTTTATTACCAGGTGAACTCCCAGCTCACCCACCATGTCCGTTGAGGAGCTTCTTGCTTGATTCAAGATGGAGGCAGAGGCACAGGGTCCTGGGTGGCTGAGGGAGCATGTGGACAGCCTGCTGCATCCCTGGCTATCCCTGAAGAGAGGGCTAGACAGCCGCGGTGGGCTCGCCCGCCGGTGTGCTTAAGTCCTGATGTTACCCCCAGGGTCCGGCACCGATTGAGGAGCACCTCCGGGGACCCTCCATGGCAGGGAGCTGCTCAGCCGGCAGTTGAGATGCGCTGCTGCCGTGGGAGGAATCCTGCTTAGCGGCGGGACCAAGAGCAGAGTGGGGAGCTTCCCCTCCCGCTCTCAACAGCGTGTACGTCGGGAACAGGACCAGGTTCTGTGGACCTTCCCAGGCTTCCACCCCCACTCAGGTCCACTCAGTGTGGAAATACAGCATCTGCATCACGGGCTGTGCAGGAGGCGTGCGGGTTGCGGCATAGGCCCGACCATGTGGCTGGAGAGGAAGCAGAAGAGCACACCCACCATGTGGCAGAAGCCATGTTGGATAGAAGACAAAGTCTAGCCTGCGGAGAAGATTCAGGGATGCCGGACTACAGGGACTATGTGGCAACAACATCCAGGAACGTGGAAGACGGTGATCAAGAGTGGCGGGATACAGGACCTCCGGCTGCAGGTTTCACAGGGCCATGCAGCCTAGTGAGATTTCTTTGGGACCTCTTCTATCTCTTCTTAGCTTTTCGGGGGGTGTCGGGGAGGAGGCACATCCGGGGGAGCTGGGAAGGGGTCTCAGGCAAATCTAGGGGGGGTCTGGCGGGGTGGCTGATGGGTATAGGGGCTGGTGGGGGGGTTGCCTCTGCCAGCTTGGGGAGTGGGCCTGTCAGTGGGGTGTCCATTTGGGGGCAAGCTAGTAGGTCAGGGGCATCGGTGTCCGTGCAGACAGGCTGGGGGGGGGATGATAGGCCAAGGGTCAACGATGCGGCAAAGGGCGAGGTTTATGTGTGTTTTGAGGGGCCGTTGGGGGCACATTTGAAACGGGAGGTCAGGGAACGAATATGTAGAAATTGTCTCCCTACTTCCCCTGGAAAGATTTAATTTAGACAGGGGGGAAAGAGATGAAGGTAAAAAGAAGGACGAAAAGCGCCGGTATCGATTGATTCCGTGCACTTGGCTGCAGGCGTTGCGATTCTAGCAAGTGTAATTGGAGATAAGACGCCGGAATGTTGTTCGTTACGACAAGCAATTTCGACAGAGAAAGGCAGTGCGGCCCAACATTCGTCGGGACCACAAAGATATTGGACCAACTTTTAAAAGGTTGGTGATGGGGCAAGGGGACGGAAGATCAGAGATGGCCGGTTTCATTTAAGCTGTTATTGGACATAGGTTTAAAGTTGGGCTCTGTTTGTTGGCCGTCCTGGGAGGTTAGTTTATTTCAGGCTGCTTTTTCACTGGTGTTTTTTGGGGCATTTAGGTTGGGTGAACTGGTGAGTAGTAGTGTTAATAAGGCTGGGGGGTTGAGGTCCGAAGATGTAGACTTGTATTCGGACCAGGTGGTGGTACGTATCAGGAAGTCAAAAACTGATCACGAGGGGAAGGGTAGGCAGTTGATTTTGTTTGAGGTTTACTTTGTCTGGTTAGGTGTTTGCAGGGCTATCATGGGGGGGGGGTGATTGGGAAGGGTATTGCTCCTTTTCTAAGGCATAAGGATGGCTCATTTTTGTCACGGTTCCAATTTATTGCAATTTTTAGGAGGTGCTTGAAGATCTTGGGGATTACTGTGGAAGGTTATACGGGGCATTTGTTTTGGATTGGGGCAGCGACGGAAGCGGCCTGCTTAGGTTTAAGCGACAACCTGATAAAAAGGATAGGTCGATGGGAATCAATTCGATTTCACTCATATGTGAGGTTGGGTCGATTATGAGTTACGGTTATTGTTATGGTTAATGTTGATTGCTTTTTGTTGTCCCTAGGTTTACAGGCGGCGTTGGTATGGATCATGGGACATTAGTTTGTGTTCTGGGGGGCGGTAAGGGCGGACGTGAGACCGAACGGACGTCAGCTGGGTTTCGCGCGGGATGTGGCAGTGTTGAGGTAGCTAGGTATTAGAGGTATGTTATGGGGTGGGGTGTTGCGGAAGGTGCATCGCTTTGTGCGGTTGGATCGCCCCCCCAGACGTTTTGGTGCTACATGTTGGGGGCAACGATCTATGGGTTCGGCCATTCCTGGAGTAATCCGGGACATTAAATTTGATTTACTGAGGTTGTGGGCGTTATTCCCGAAGGTGATTACGGTGTGGTCGGACATTGTGCTGAGGTGGTCTTGGAGGGGGCATAGGTCAGTCAAACGACTCAATAAAGCTTGTAACAAGGTAAATCGGGCGGTGGGTAGATTTGTGGGACGGAATGGGGAGGTCACAGTGCGGCATTCAGAACTGGAGTCTGGAGTAGGCGAATTTTGGCGAATAGATGGTGTGCACCTCACTGCTGTGGGAATAGATTTGTGGTCCCTGGGGATCCAGGGTGGGATCGAAACAGCCCTGAGAATGTGGAGGGATGCACAAATTAAGTGGGTCAAGTTGTGCGTTGTTAGCGGTGGGAGGTCCTCGAAGTTGTTGAATATGGTGGTAGTGAGAACAGGAGTGCCCCACGGGTGGAGCTGGACTCTCGTGGTTGAACTGGAGTGGAGGAATTAGGCATCCATCAGTTGGTGCCTCGGAGCTGGCGTTCATCGGCTGGGGGCAAGATGGAGTTGCCAGTTTATTTGGGTGCATTTGTGTTATTGGGGCTTCTAGGAGCTCCCTCGTCATTCACTCAAGTTTTGGCGTTATTTATCTTGGATATTTATTTGTTATTTAATAAATATGGCTGCTGTGGCCGATTTAAATCTGAGCTGTTGTCTGGCTGTTATTTAATGGGGGGGATTTTGGGTAAGGTTGGGGTTGGTGAGACCCGAGCGATCTAACCAATACTGTGATCATGTATTCCCCTGAGGCTCTTCCTCTTTATAGCAGTATGAGGAAAATACATTGGTATAAAAAAACAGAGCTAAAATGCCTTTAATGATGCAACACATGCAAAAAATACAATTGATGTCATGGGACAAAAAAAATCAGAAAACAAAAACAAAAACACCAGACCCTGCTACGATTAAAGAGAAAAATAAAAAGTCACAGACACAAAAGGGTGAAAGAACCACTACAAAATAAAATTTACTGTAATATTTCCCATAGGCTTCCATGCAACATCTAGAATTGGCATTTTTGTCTTAAAAAAACAATTCAAAAAATGTATCACAAACACCTTCAAAAATACCTATGTACTACAACACCAACCTTAGATTACTTCCAAAAATAGATGGGGAATAAACACATATGGAATTAATTAATTAGTAATCTTTATTCAAGAAAAAACATCAGAAAAATATTAAATCTAAGATCAAAAGGGAGCTGAGGTGGTTACATAGAGAAAGGTTTCATACATACAGTGCAAGAAATAACAAGTAATAGATGTCATACAGAAAATGAATCCCACCATAGATACAAATGAATAACAATAAAAAGCAATAGTGCATACGAAATGATAATACCAACCACACAGGAACCACACACCAAAACACCATGCCAAAAGTACCTATGCACCACACCAGACTTATATTAGATGACTCCTATCAAACTGCAGAAATGTTATTAGTATTAGTAGTAAAAATAAGAACACTAGACATGGGGCCAGATTTTATAAATTTGGTTCATTTTGGAGCATCCTAAATTCAGAGAATTAAACCTACTCCTGCTATAAGCTATGCTACATCATTTACTGGCTTTAGTATTAATAAATTCATCTAATTTCAGGCCACACTCCCAATAGAGCAATTTGTGACTTTCGTGCAAACTGAGATTATTTAGTTTGGTTCACACCAAAAAGTCATCTGATATTGATGACCTATGCTGAGGGTAGGCTATAAATATCTAAGTCCTGGAAAACCCCTTTATTCAGGCATGGGATTCAGCCAGTTCCCTTCAATTCTCCAGATCCACTTGTTAAAATTACAACTGGATCGGAGAACCATGTTACCAGCTGAGTCCCGATCCGGTGCGCTGGCAGCGGCAGGGTAGCTGGAGATGTTCACTTCCATTGCTTCGCGCACCGCTGATAGTTTAGCCCCTTAGTTTGGAGTTATTCTGATTGCCTGATTGGAGCCGGGAAGGATTTTTTTCCCCTTAGGCTAGTTTCACACGAATGTTTGGCATCCGTGTGCATTCCGTATTTTGCGGAACGGAACAGCTGGCCCCTAATATAACAGTACTATTCTTGTCCGTAATACGGACAAGAATAGGACATGTTCTATTTTTTTTGCGGGGCTACGGAACGGGTATACGGATGCGGACAGCACTCAGTATGCTCTCAGTCTTTTGCGGACCCATAGAAATGAATGGGTCCGCATTTTTCATGTGAAAAATGCGGATCGGAGCCTGTAAAAAATACTGTTGTGTGAAAGAGGCCTTAAAGTGAGGAAAATTGGCATCTACCTCACTGGGTTTTTTTTTGCCTTCCTCTGGATCAACTTGCAGGATAACAGGATGAACTGGATGGACGGAGGGCTTTTTCCAGCCTTATAAACTATGTTATGTGTGTGTAGTGTATATATGGTGTTTTTATGTTGCATGTATATGGTGTATGTACACTCACCGGCCACTTTATTAGGTACACCATGCTAGTAACGGGTTGGACCCCCTTTTGCCTTCAGAACTGCCTCAATTCTTCGTGGCATAGATTCAACAAGGTGCTGGAAGCATTCCTCAGAGATTTTGGTCCATATTGACATGATGGCATCACACAGTTGCCGCAGATTTGTCGGCTGCACATCCATGATGCGAATCTCCCGTTCCACCACATCCCAAAGATGCTCTATTGGATTGAGATCTGGTGACTGTGGAGGCCATTTGAGTACAGTGAACTCATTGTCATGTTCAAGAAACCAGTCTGAGATGATTCCAGCTTTATGACATGGCGCATTATCCTGCTGAAAGTAGCCATCAGATGTTGGGTACATTGTGGTCATAAAGGGATGGACATGGTCAGCAACAATACTCAGGTAGGCTGTGGCATTGCAACGATGCTCAATTGGTACCAAGGGGCCCAAAGAGTGCCAAGAAAATATTCCCCACACCATGACACCACCACCACCAGCTTGAACCGTTGATACAAGGCAGGATGGATCCATGCTTTCATGTTGTTGACGCCAAATTCTGACCCTACCATCCGAATGTCACAGCAGAAATCGAGACTCATCAGACCAGGCAACGTTTTTCCAATCTTCCACTGTCCAATTTCGATGAGCTTGTGCAAATTGTAGCCTCAGTTTCCTGTTCTTAGCTGAAAGGAGTGGCACCCGGTGTGGTCTTCTGCTGCTGTAGCCCATCTGCCTCAAAGTTCGACGTACTGTGCGTTCAGAGATGCTCTTCTGCCTACCTTGGTTGTAACGGGTGGCAATTTGAGTCACTGTTGCCTTTCTATCAGCTCGAACCAGTCTGCCCATTCTCCTCTGACCTCTGGCATCAACAAGGCATTTCCGCCCAAAGAACTGCCGCTCACTGGATGTTTTTTCTTTTTCGGACCATTCTCTGTAAACCCTAGAGATGGCTGTGCGTGAAAATCCCAGTAGATCAGCAGTTTCTGAAATACTCAGACCAGCCCTTCTGGCACCAACAACCATGCCACGTTCAAAGGCACTCAAATCACCTTTCTTCCCCATACTGATGCTCGGTTTGAACTGCAGGAGATTGTCTTGACCATGTCTACATGCCTAAATGCACTGAGTTGCCGCCATGTGATTGGCTGATTAGAAATTAAGTGTTAACAAGCAGTTGGACAGGTGTACCTAATAAAGTGGCCGGTGAGTGTATATGTAAACATGTGTTGTGAAGTTGCGTGTCCACTGTTGAGTAGGGAACCTGTTGTTAAAAATTTGAATCCCACCCCTGCCTTTATGGCTTTATTTAAAGGGTGTTTCAAGACCTCTTTCACCCCACCATCGCACTCTCTATCGCTGGAGCGGTCTGCCTCCTGCTCTCCTACACAGCTACTAGGCTCAGGGACTGCAGCTGAGGGCTGCCATGTGCCCCAGAAGCTCCTCACACCATAGGGGAATGCGGCCATCGCCTCACCATTGCCATTGGACCAGCCTGAGAGGCACTCGCTGCTGAGCGAGGAGTTCCCAGGTTTAACCCCCCACATGCCTCCACATGATGGCTCCTTCTCTCTGGGGACCCCTCAACCGCCAGCACACTCCCTTAATGCAGCAGGGCAACAACAAGGGGACACCTATTCAGCGGTGGTCACTGTGGGGAGACCCCAAACACCTCAGGATGCCCCTCAATCTGCCTCCTCCACTAGAAGGCTCCCCCTCTCCCTCAGAGAAATGGAGGGCCCAGCAAGCTTTCACATCCCATTCTGATGGACCAAGCACACAGAGCACAATGACTTTGGCCTAATGGAGGACATGATGTCAAAAGCCCGCACTATGCAGCAAGTGCATACCTTCCAACTTTGCAAAGAGACAAAGAGGGATATATTACCGCAAATTTTTTCAGCACTAGGCCACGCACCTAACTCCACCCACTATATGCTAATCTCACCCAGTCCCCTTACTGCAAGGGGATAATAAACACAGTGATGTCACTGTACAGGGATAATAAGCACAGTGATGTCACCGTACAGGGATAATAAACACAGTGATGTCACAGTACAGGGATAATAAACACAGTGATGTGACCGTACAAGGATAATAAACACAGTGATGTGACCGTACAGGAATAATAAACACAGCGATGTCACCGTACAGGAATAATAAACACAGTGATGTCACCGTACAGGGATAATAAACACAGTGATTTCACAGTACAGAGATAACATACACTGTGATGTCAAAGTACAAGGATAATAAACACAGTGATGTCAGTGTACAGGGATAATAAACACTGTGATGTCAGCATACAGGGATAATAGACACAGTGATGTCAGCGTACAGGGATGATAAACACAGTGATGTCACCGTACAGGGATAATAAACACAATGATGTCACCGTACAGGGATAATAAACACAGTGATGTCACCGTACAGGGATAATAAACACTGTGATGTTACAGTACAGAGATAATAAACACTGTGATGTCACAGTACAGGGATAATAAATACAGTGATGTCACAGTATAGGGATAATAAACACAGTGAAGTCACATTACGGGAATAATAAACACAGTGATGTCACCGTACAGGGATAATAAACACAGTGATGTCACAGTACAGGAATAATAAACACAGTGATGTCACAGTACAGGGATAATAAACACTGTGATGTCACAGTACAGGGATAATAAATACAGTGATGTCACAGTACAGGGATAATAAACACAGTGAAGTCACATTACAGGAATAATAAACACAGTGATGTCACCGTACAGGGATAATAAACACAGTGATGTCACAGTACAGGAATAATAAACACAGTGATGTTACAGTACAGGGATAATAAACACAGTGATGTCACCGTACAAGGATAATAAACACAGTGATGTCACCGTGCAGGGATAATAAACACAGTGATGTGACAGTACAGGGATAATAAACACAGTGATGTGACAGTACAGGGATAATAAACACAGTGATATCACCGTACAGGGATAATAAACACAGTGATGTCACCGTACAGGGATAATAAACACAGTGATGTCACAGTACAGGGATAATAAACACTGTGATGTCACAGTACAGAGATAATAAATACAGTGATGTCACAGTACAGGGATAATAAACAGTGAAGTCACATTACAGGAATAATAAACACAGTGATGTCACCGTACAGGGATAATAAACACAGTGATGTCACAGCACTGGAATAATAAACACAGTGGTGTCACAGTACAGGGATAATAAACACTGTGATGTCACAGTACAGGGATAATAAATACAGTGATGTCACAGTACAGGGATAATAAACAGTGAAGTCACATTACAGGAATAATAAAACAGTGATGTCACCGTATAGGGATAATAAACACAGTGATGTCACAGTACAGGAATAATAAACACAGTGATGTCACAGTACAGGGATAATAAACACAGTGATGTCACCGTACAGGGATAATAAACACAGTGATGTCACCGTGCAGGGATAATAAACACAGTGATGTCACCGTGCAGGGATAATAAACACAGTGATGTGACAGTACAGGGATAATAAACACAGTGATGTCACCGTACAGGGATAATAAACACAGTAATGTCACCGTACAGGGATAATAAACACAGTGATGTCACAGTACAGGGATAATAAACACTGTGATGTCACAGTACAGAGATTGATAGGTGCCATGTGGTATACGCAGGGCAAATGCTGACTGACTGGTGGTTTTTTAGGAGGTCAGTTATTAGTGGTGTGAGGCCTGGAATAATGGGTGAGGTAGGGTTAAGTGGTGGGAGTCATGTGGTTCCCATTAGGCTGTGGGAAAAGGGTATTTAAGGGACCTCCCCTAAGGGGTTGTCCTCTTTTGCTGCTGAACTGGTAAGTAAAAGTTGCCCGCCCTCCTTCCCTGGTGTTCGGTTTTGTTCAAGTCACAGCTGGCGGTGATCAGTAAGAGAAGCACCATGGAGCGTCTCAGGCCCCTGCAGATGCAGGTGCGGCTTTCGACCTCATGGGAGCAGTTGTGTTATGAGGTTTTTCAAGTTAAAATTATTTGTTAAGCTGTGGCCGAATTATGACCATTAAAAGGTTTTTCATACAGAATTTGTGTGTCAGTGTCATTATGATGGCCTTTGGGGGGAAAAGGGGGTTGACGAATCCAGTCAGTCAATAAACACAGTGATGTCACAGTATAGCGATAATAAACACAGTGATGTCACAGTACAGGGATAATAAACACAGTGATGTCATAGTACAGGTATAATAAACACAGTGATGTCACAGTATAGCGATAATAAACACAGTGATGTCACAGTACAGGGATAATAAACACAGTGATGTCACTGTACAGGGATAATAAACACAGTGATGTCACAGCATAGGGATAATAAACACAGTGATGTCACAGTACAGGGATAATAAAAACAGTGATGTCCCCTCACAGAAAGTAAAAAAATAAATAAAAAGCTTATACTTACCTTTTTCCTAGCAGAAGAATCACCAGCAGGAGTTCTTTTGCTCTTGTCTAGAGGGGGCGGAGCCTATGCTGACTGACGGCCGGACCCGCCCCCCGCCCAGACATGAGGCAGAAGGTACGGAGAGAGCTGCAGGGGGGGACGGGGGGAGGATGGAGGATTCCGGCTGTCTGCTTCTTCTTGTAACAGGCAACTGTCTCTGCGTCCTATGGACGCAGAGACGGCTGCCAGAGACCGGGACATACCTCCCCCGTACCGGGACAGCGGGACAGCCACTGCAATCCGGGACTGTCCCGCTGGATCCGACACGGTTGGGAGGTATGCAAGTGGATTATCATGGTGCTAAAGTGTCTCTATTTCAAGACCTTTCCTGGATCACCCTTCTAAAGCGCAGAGCCTTCAAACCGTTGTTGGATCTACTTCATAAACACTCCATCCCTTATCGCTGGGGTTTTCCTATTTCTCTCACTGCCCGCAAAAATGACACAACTGAGGTTCTCAAGAACCCGGAAGATCTTCCTGACTTCTGCACTCACCTAGCTCTTACTCCACCGCAGCTGCCTGCCTGGGACGTGTCGTCCACCTTACCTCCGATACCAGCGACCTGGACCACTGTCGGACCCCGCAAACGACAGAATCGATCAGCGCCGGCGGAGAGAGTGGCAGGATCCTCCCCTTAGCAGTGTTCTCTTTTGGAAGCGTAACTATGTTGCTGCCCTCTCATTATCTCTCCATCTCCTTCTCTAACTAGCCCTCTATTTTCATTTTCCTCTTCCTCCCCTAATTAGATGTTATGATCTTATACAGGTGTTCAATGTAAGTTCTTTTGTTTCTGTCGAGTTCTGGGGTGGGAACTATTTGGTCTTATATCACGGTTGTCGAGCTTCTGCTATATCTAACCATCTGAGTTCAATTTCCTTGGTTCGGCCGCCATGGGTAAGCTGTTTCGCTGATAGTTGTTACATTCTCCTTCTTGAACTCCACAGACATAAAGGTTATAGTTTATACTATGGCCTTCTTGTCATTATTGTATTTCGTATACTATTGTGTTACTGATTTCTCTAGTCTCTCCATGGTTCTTTATCTTTGTTTTCTCATTTCGTGCCCATTGTCTGCCTCAGCACCTTACATCGGTAAAATTTATGTAATGGCAGAAAATGCTATGAAAACAAATGATTTACTCACTCGTCTGATCCCCAGATGTTCCAAGCACCTTTGTACATGGACTCTAGACTTTCCTGTTTTCCCTCAGTGTATCCACCACGGCTTAGTTTCTGGATTAACTCCTTGTCTGCTCTATTGTTGTCTATACCGTGGACCGTGGCTAGTTTATGGATTACCCTTCGTCTGCGATATTGGTAAGTTCCATTTTAATTAAAGGGGTTCTCCGGGAATTAAGAAAATGAAAATACTGAAATATTACTTTATTATAAATATATTCTCAAATACCTTTCATTAGTTATAATGGCTTGTTTTGTCTAGGGAGTAATCATTAGGAAAAATAAAATGGCCGCCGTCCTATTAGTACACACAGAACCTGTCCTAATCACAAAGGAGGACAAGTTACTTCACAACACTGAGGTCGTGTGCATGCAATACTGGTGTTTCCTATCGCAATCCGGATCTCCTGAGTGAGATGCGCCTAATTTATCAAGAGGCAAATTACCGTAGGTGCATCTCTGAAATTCTGTACGACAGATTGTAAAATCCAGGCACGCTATGAGCTGTAGTAGACTTCAGCTGTAATTTCTAAAGTAAATTATAGTAAATCTGCAGGACCGTAGACTTTCACACACCCTCTTTCTAAGCCCTGGGCACGCCCCACCCACTTTCGAGGAAAAAGTCCCAGATCTTTGCACAAATGATGACTGCCCCAAAATATGCACTTTTTTTAGTCCAGTTCTCTGTTGTATAGTATATGAAAAATCGCCCCTTTGTACTCTGGCTGTTTTATATTTTACTATAGACTTTAAAGTAACATTCTTTAATAATCCCTTGACGTCAAATAAATTGCTGTACAAATCTGTAGGTGTACCTGCAATCTTACATGTCGTAACAATTCTAAGGATTTGTCATAAAGTTATCTGTTAATAATATAGAAGCAGAAGGAAAATAAGCTATAAACTATTCTCGGTTGAATTGTCTAAGGTTAAAAGAATTCTGCCAGTGTTTTATATGGATGACCTATTCTCAGGATTCCCGACACACCCACGATCAGCTGCTTGAAAATACTGCTGAGCTCCAATAAACGCTGCAGCCTTCTCACAGCTTTCCCTAGGCCAGTGACCTCATGTTCATCAATTACGTGGGCTAGGCGCAGCTCATTCCTCTTTAAGTGAATGGGGCCGAGCTGCAATATCAAGCTCCACAAACAGCTGATCGGCGTGGGGTCCTGGGTGTTGGACCTCGACCTATCCGATACCGATGACCTAATAGGTCATCAGTGTAAAACACTCGCAAAACCTCTTTAAAGATTTAATTAAATTAAAAAGGGAGTGGAGCAAAAAAGAAGAAAATTGGGAACTGAAGTAAACACGTCACTTTTTATGTTCAGCTTGAGGGCTCATGCACACAACCACATTTTCTTTCTGTGTCCTTCCATTTTGTGGACTTAATGAGGAACTATTCATTTCAATGTTACTCCGTGTGTTTCCGTATGTCTGTATTTCCGTTCTGCAAAAAAATAGAACATGTCCTATTATTGTCCGCATTACGGATAAGGATAGGACTGGTCTATTAGGGACCGGCTGTTCCGTTCTGCAAAATATGGAACGCACACGGATGTCATAAGTATTTTTTGAGGATCCCTTTTTTTGCGGACCACAAAATACATACGGTTGTGTGCATGAGGCCTATATGTCACAATTGCCCGATGAATGAGCGTTTGCTCTTTTGTCGGCAAATTGGCAGCAGTATTACACGCAAACGAGCATTCATACGAACTATTGTTAGCGATCAACTGCCGAAAATTGGCAGGTGTAACACAGCCTTCAGACTGTGCATGGACTACACCCCCCCCCCCCCCCAAATTGTAACATCGAAATGGACCTTTATAGCAGACTGCTAGCAATTCATTCATAAGCTCTAGCAGGAATAATAGAGAAACAACACAGCATAGAAATTACAGCCCCTGCTCCATACTGATGAAGGGCAAGAACCCCCAAAAATGCAGTCCTACAGGTGGGTGTCTCTGGTTTCGCTGGTAGAAGTTTGTGTTCATCACATGAATGTAAATTACACATTAGTATCTAATCCTAATTGTCATGTATTCACATGGATCAACTCCCTGGTATTCACTGGGAAAAACCTGTTCTCATGATGATTTTATAGGATATGGGACAGGCAGGGGAGCTGCAGCATTACAGGGTGGCCGGAATTACAGATACACTGACCAAGCGAAACAGAGCAAGCTACACTGTTCCCTTAAAGGGTTATTCCCATCTCAGACCATGGGGGCATATCGCTAGGATTTTTTATATACTTATTAGTGTTGAGCGAGCATGCTCGGCTGAACTCGCTGGGTCAGAGGGCCAGGTTAGTCTGTCTGGACTGGCGACTTGGTCGGAGGCCGAGGGGAAGTAGGCGCTACCGGTGGTGGCAGCGGCCATAGCTCATCAATTCTGGCCACGTCCAGTCAGGGGTGTCAGGCGGCGTTAGTGGCTGACGCCAGCCTGAATGCTCTCAAGGAGCAGGTGGCACAGCCTCCCTCGGACTCAGACCTCGAGCGAGTGGTCTGGGACCAAGGACGACTGTACTGTGTCACGGTCCAGCAGGGTGCGCAGGAGGCGTGGCCCAGACACCAACAGTTAGTAGTACCCTATCCGTTCAGGGTGGAGTTGTTGCAGATGGCACATGAGATTCCGATGGCCGGACACCTAGGGGTCACTAAAAGAAAGGCAAGAGTGGCCCAGCATTTCTACTGGCCAAAGATGGGTGCCGATGTGACTGGCTACTGCAGTTCGTGTGACACCTGCCAGAGGGTGGGGAAGGCCCCCTCGCCCCAAAGCCCCTCTGGTAACGCTACCCATCATTGATGAGCCTTTCAGGAGGGTGGCTGTGGATCTGATTGGACCGCTTTCCATTCCCAGCAGCTCCGGGAAACGTTTTGTACTAACGGTAATAGACTACAGCACCCGGAAGTGGTGGCCTCGTCATCCATTCGGGCTTACAAGGTGGCCACTGCCCTACTGGAGATTTTCTCCCAAGTGGGCTTTCCCCAGGAAATGCTCACTGACCGGGGGAGTTCATGTCGCAGCTGATGGAGTCCCTCTGTAAGCAGATACAGGTGCAACATCTGGTGACCAGCCCGTATCACCCACAGACGAATGACCTCTGTGAATGGTTTAACGGCACCCTGAAGCAGATGCTTAAGATGTTGGTCGACTCCAATGGGAGCGACTGGGAGCGGTATCTTCCACACCTGCTGTTTGCGTACCGGGAGGTTCCACAGGCCTCAACAGGGTTCTCTCCCTATCAGCTCCTGTACGGGCGACGTGTACAGGGTCCCCTGGCTCTGGTGAAAGAGGCATGGGAAGGGGACAGAGCCACCCCTGGGGTGTCGGTCGTCGAGCATGTCATGCGTTTTCATGACAAGATGCAGGCCTTGTCGCGGCTGGTGCAGGGAATTATGGCGCAAGCCCAGGCCAACCAGAAGCGGTGGTACGACCAGAATGCTTGTGAAAAGACCTACCAGGTGGGTCAAAAGGTGTGGGTACTGGTCCCCGTACCACAGGACAAGCTTCAGGCAGCCTGGGAGGACCCCTACCTCGTGCACCAGCGGCTCAATGCCATAACGTACCTTGTCACCCTGGACCATGCCTGGGGAAAGCGGAAGGCCTTCCATGTGAACATGATGAAGGCACATCATGAGAGGGAGTCATGTGCCCTCCCTGTATGCAACCTCCCCGAGGAGGGGGAGGAGACCCTCCTGGACATGCTCGCCCTGGTTAAGGTGGGTGGGTCCATTGAGGATGTGGTGGTGGGCCAACAGCTCCTGGAGGACCAACGGTCCCAGCTGTGGGCCACACTTTACCCCTTCCTGGGCTTGTTCAGTAACAAGCCCGGAAGGACAGAGTTGGCCGTCCATAATGTGGACACCGGGGATCACCCCACAATCCGACGTTCAGCATATCGGGTTTCCTTGGAGATGCAGCAGCACATGCGCCAGGAGATTGACGAAATGCTGAAACTGGGGGTCATCCAGGCACCCAACAGCGATTGGGCCTCGCCTGTGATTCTTGTCCCAAAGACCGGATGAACCGGTTGTGCGTGGACTACAGGGGACTCAATGCTGTCATGGTCACCGATGCATATCCAATACCACGCATTGATGACCTGCTCGATCAGTTGGTTGGGGCCACGTACCTGACCATCATGGATCTGGGGTATTGGCAGATTCCCCTGACCCATGAGGCACAGGAACGGTTTGCCTTCATCACCCCCTTTGGATTGCACGAGTCCACAGTGACGCCGTTTGGCATGAAGAATGCCCCTGCAACCTTTCAGCGGATGGTCAACACGCTGCTTAAGGGACTTGAAGGATACGCATCCGCGTACCTGGACGACATTGCCATCTTCAGTCCCACATAGAAGGATCACCTAGGGCACCTGACGCAGGTTCTCAGGCTGATCTGCCAGGCAGGCTTGACCGTGAAGCCGGAAAAGTGCCAGATGGGCAGCGAGGTCCACTACCTGGGGCACCGGGTAGGTGGGGGGGGCTTTGAAGCCGGAGCCCGGGAAAGTGGATGCCATAGCATCCTGGCCCACCTCCAAAACCAAGAAACAGGTGATGTCCTTCCTGGGCACTGCTGGTTACTATAGGAGGTTTGTTCCTCACTATAGTAGCCTGGCAAAGGCCCTGACGGACCTCATCAAGAAGAAGCTGCCCTCCGCAGACGATTGGACAAACGACTGCGAGACGGCCTTCCAGGCGCTGAAGGACGCTCTCTCGAGCTTCCCTGTACTCCAAGCAGCCGACTTCACGCGGCCGTTTATAGTACAGACCGACGCCAGTGATTTTGGCCCTGGTGCCATGCTCAGCCAAGTCGACACTATGGGCCAGGAATTTTGGCCCTGGTGCCATACTCAGCCAAGTCGACACAATGGCCAGGAATTTTGAAAATTTGGGGAAGAGAATTATAAATAGATCTAATATGCCTTTAAGTCCTGAATATGAAGAACTTATATGGAAAGGTCTATCCTTTACACCTACACCATACTTTGATTGTTTCCTCTGGGTAAAGGATATTAACCTCTTTGCGCGTAGACTTGCACTACATAAGGAATTTAAAAATAAAGAGAAAGACCCAGGCTACATACAGAGGCGGGAAAATGAAGCCCTGATGGTCCTTGAGAATCTGTCTAGAGAGGGGGCTGGGGAAAATGTCTCCATTCAGGCCCCATTTAGTACAATGACTCCCAGATCAAAATTTACTCCGCCGTTCTCTGGATATGCCACTATTCAAACTTTTGTTGATCTTGTGACAGCTGATCTTCAGAAAATAAAAACAAGTAAAAGAGATATTGCCAACAATCTGACTGAAAAAGAAAGAGTAAGCATTCAACAACTAATGGAAAGGGACGATATAGAAATAAAACCATCTGACAAAGGTGGAAACGTGGTAATAATGGACAAAAAAGAGTATGTAGCCATGGTGATGGCATTATTAAATGACACCAAAACATATCAAAGATTGAGTGAGAATCCCACGGAAAAATTTAATAAAGAACTTAAAACCATCTTACTTGAGGCAAAAGAACGAAACCTCATCACAAAGGAAGAATTTAAAACGCTATATCGTCCCAGACCTACGATCTCCACATTTTATGCAATTCCCAAAATTCATAAAAGACGGGTACCTATACCCGGAAGACCAATAGTCTCCGGGAATCAGAATATGTGTGAGGGAATAAGCACATATGTAAATGAAATCATCTCACCATTTGTACAAACTCTACCGTCCTTTCTTAAAGATACTAAGGACACTGTCATCAGGCTGAGGGATATTCATGTGGATAGCAAAATGATGATTGCAAGCCTTGATGTCGAGGCATTGTATACGAGTATACAGCATCATTTGGGAACTGGGGCAGTGGAGTCTTTCCTAAGTACAAAAGGCATCCAATACCAATCACATAATGAGTTTGTCACTACACTACTTCACTTCTTACTCACTCATAATTTTTTCACATTTGATGGTAAATTTTATTTGCAGATAACCGGTACAGCAATGGGGACAGTTTGTGCACCAAGTTTTGCTAATTTGTTTTTAGGGTGGTGGGAGAATTATTATGTTTTCACAGACACTAACAAGGAATACACCAATCACATTTTATTTTGGGGTCGTTATATCGACGATATTTTGATTTTTTGGGATGGCACTAAACAACAATTTTATGATTTTATTAGAACACTAAATCATAATGATCTAGGCCTCAGATTCACAGAAGAAATACATGAAACTAGCCTCAATTTTTTGGACCTAAGAATTACCGTACAGCCTGATGGCAGTGTCCATACAGAAGTATATAGAAAGCCAACGTCCAGTAACAACTTCCTACATTGGGAGAGTTTCCATCCGAACCCCCTAAAAAAAGGGATCCCTGTAGGACAGTATCTAAGAGCGAGGCGTAACTGTTCAAACGAGGAGGCTTTTGAAAAAGAAAGTAGAGAATTGTACCATAGATTCCTCAGTAGAGGATATCCAAAAAAGGTAATCCATAGAGCATATTATAGAGCTAAAACAACTAATAGAGATGATCTATTAAAAACACAATATGAAACTACAGAAAAGAAAGTGGTGAGATGTATAGGTACGTACGATGTACAATCCAAGGCCGTCTACAGAATTATGAGCAGGTACTGGCATGTCCTGAGATCGGATGGAGATTTGGCGGAAGTATTGCCCCTGAGACCAGCAATAACTTACAGAAGGGGCAAAAACCTAAAAGAACTACTGGTACATAGCCACTATCAAAATACGAAAACCAAGAAGGAAACATGGCTAAGTGTGAAGGGATCCTATGCATGTGGAGGTTGTACCTTCTGCAGATATATGACCCCCAAAAAAGAATTTACTAATCCAGTGAATGGAAAGAAATATATAATCAAAGACTACATCAACTGCCGGACGATGGGAGTAGTCTATGCTATCCAGTGCCAGTGTCCCAAACTCTACATTGGAAAAACAATACAGGAACTTAGGAGGAGGATCTCCAGGCATATTAGTGGAATAAACATAGGAGAAGATACCCCCCTCTCTAGACATATGAAAAGGTACCATCAGGACAAATATCATAATTTAAAAATATGGGGAATACAAAAAGTAAGAGTAGGCCCTAGACAGGGAGACATTGATACTAAACTCCAACAGGAGGAAGCGAGGTGGATATACCGCCTGAAATCCCTATCACCAAGTGGAATTAATGAGGGTTTCACCTTCACATCTTTCCTGTAAAATATTTAATATGCCTTAAAGGACAATGAAAGCTGAAGTGACTATGAAGCCAAATAATAATGAATTTCTGGCATTATTATTAAAAAACAGTTAGGAGACCATCATACTTACCCGGAAATAATCTGTATAATACCAAATAAAGAATAGGATGGGCCCTTAATGGAGGGCATATATAATATTGAAATATATGGTAGTGACGCAGTTTAACCCCTTCGCGCCCGGAGCGTTTTTCGGTTCTGCATTTTCGTTTTGCGCTCCCTGCCTTCAAACAGCCATAACTCTTTTATTTTTTCTGTTCACATAGCTGTATGAGGGCTTGTTTTTTGCGGGACAAGTTGTACTTTCCAACGCCACCATTTAATATTGCATACGGTGTAGTGGGAAGCGGGAAAAAAATTCCAAACCGGGTGAAATTGCAAAGAAAACGCTATTCCGCTACAGTTCTACGGGTTTCTTATTTACAGCGTTCGATGTGCATTAAAACTGATCCGTTACTTTCATTCTACTGGTCAGTACGAATCCGGCAATACCTAATATGTATAGTTTTTCCTGCGTTTTCATAGTGATAAAATAATTAGAAAGTTGCCCTTTTTTTTTTTTTTTTTCCTTGTCAAATCTTGACCCCTATAACTTTTTGGTATTTATGTGTACAGAGCTGTATGGGGGCTCATTTTTTGCGGGACGATCTGAAGTTTTTATTGATACCATTCTGGGGTGTGTATGACTTTTTGATCACTTTTTATTTAATTTTTTTTAGAAAAAAAAAGCAACAAAAAACGGCAAATCGCCATTTGGACGCTTTTTTCCGCCACACAATTCGCTGTATTGGAATTTTTTTTTTATATTTTAAAAGTATGGGCGTTTTCGGTCACGGTGATACCCATGATGTCTATATTTAATGTTATTTAGGTATTTATTTTTTACTTATACGGAAAGGGGGGTGATTTGAACTTTTACATCTTTTTTATTTTTTATGTATTTTTTAACATTTTTTTAACATTTTTTTTTTACTATTAGAAAGCTCAAATATGGGCTTATATATTGTGGCTTTTTTTTTTCTTTATGAGCAATTCTGGGTTTTATAGACTCAGAAATCCATGAATTGCTCATTTCTTATCCTGGCCTGCCATCTAGTGGCCAGAATAAGAATTGCACTTTGAAAACTGTAATCCTCACCAGCGAGGATTACAGTTTTCATATGGTGTACAGACACCCCGATTGGCCACACGGGGTGTCTGTACACCACCCGGAAGCGAACGCTTCCGGGTTTAGACGCAACTAGATGCCGTGATCACGTGTGATCACGGCATCTAGTCACCCCGGAAGACGCCGCCGACACAGTAGGTAGCGGCAAGTCTCTGCTGTTAGAAACAGCAGAGACTTGCCGGCCATGACGCCCGCCACACCCGCGAGCGGGCGCCATGTGCCCGCATCGCCCCAGCGCCGTACATGTACGGCGCTGGTCGCGAAGGGGTTAATGGACCTCAAGGTGCGGCAGCCCCCCCCCCTTCCCTCCATCCCTCTCTATTCTCCTCTTTCTCCCTGACCTATGGGACACCAACGAATAGAGTATAGAAAAAGACTAGATAGAAGAAAATAAATATACTAATATCTACAAAGATAAAAATCTATGACACAATATGTACTTAAGATCAGTGAATCCTGTAGAATCTAACTATCCGAAGCAACAGGAATGGCTCTAGAAGAAGCCCATATAGTTAAGAGTACAGCCATCTACAAGAAATCTTAGAAGCAGTCCGCTGGAGTCCTAGTATTAGTCACAACTTTCAAAAAAGCAACTAAGTGCAGTGACATGCGCAATGAAATGTAGATATCAGGAATAATTCTAAGTCCCGACGCATGCATAGATGCCGCAAGTGGTAGCGGCAACTCGGAAAGATTTTTAAGTGCAGTGACATGCGCAATGAAATACAGCTATCTGAAGTATTTCTAAGTCCCGACGCATGCGCGGATGCCGCAGATGATAGTGGCGCATGCGCGAGATTTCGTAATAACACGGGACTAGTGACGATGCCGGGAACAAGAAGGAGTGGGAGGTAAGCAGGGTAGAGGGCAGCCAATAGAGGTGAGAGACAATGACGTGGATGTCTCTGTCAGAGCAATTCTGACATATTGATAGGTCCTTGACAAACTGATGTCACAAACATACCTATTATAAGGTGGTCTCCGCCCCCTAACACACAGACTGCCAACTCCTGATGACGCTGGGGAGCCAGTGAAACATGTTGGGAGGCAGATGTGTCTATGTGTGTGTGTATGTGTTTTTTAAATAGCAGCAGGCAGCAATGAGAATTCCTGGTGTGTGAGGAATACTGTGCATGATAAAAGAAAGAGCAAAACCATTGAAAATATGACACTAGAACCAGTCAGATGACTGGAACTACACAGTGACCTCTTGTAAACACTAGGCAATTGCTGCTATATTGCTGTGCTTTTAAATGAGTCCAGAGTTATCTATATTAAGAGGTAGAATTAAAAGCTAAGTTTTACGAGATGTATAATGAGCATGTGTAAAAAGGACGCTCTATGGTTAAATAACCAAATGTAAATATGAGTGTTAAACACACGTCCGACACAAGCTCTGAGTGAGACTATTGGAAATAGACACTATGGGCCAGGAACACCCCGTTTTGTACCTGAGTTGGAAGCTCCTGCCGAGGGAGGTGGCCTACTCCACGATGGAGAAGGAGCGCCTGGTAATTTTCTGGGCACTGCAACAGTTGCAGCCTTACCTATGCAGGCGCAACTTCACTGTGGAGACTGACCACAACCCCCTCAGTTGGTTAAACTCTGTGTCAGGGACAAATGGGAGATTGCTACGCTGGAGCCTTGCTCTCCAGCAGTATCACTTTACCATCTGTCACAGGAAAGGCCATGACCACGGGAATGCAGACGGATTATCTCGACAAGGAGATGGTGTGGATGGGCGCACGGGGGAACACAGGAAAGTGCTGCCCCCTAGCACCCTCTAAAGCAGGGAGGTGTGAGGAATAAGGAAATATGAACCAGGTTTTAGCCATGATTTAATCACAGCCATCTGCCGGCACCTAGCAGATGGAGTAAACACCGCAGGGGTCCTAGCTTCAAAGCAGGTCACTTGTATGTCACTTATATACGATTCACACCTCTCCCAGCCATCCCAGAACCAAAGCTCTCTCCATAGGAAGAACCCTCAGCAGGGAGCTATCAGCTTGTTAGAAATGATTCCTACTCTCCAGACATATTGGAGCCAGGAATTAATAAAGAATTATGGACTGGCTGCTCATCCAAAACCTAAGCCAATCATATATTTGCGAGGAGGGGGCAGAGAGGGACAGCTACATGTCCATAAGTTAGTGGTCACATGTCAGGAAGCAGAGATACGGAGATCTCCAAGCAGGAACCTGATAAATGTGTCGTGTTTGGTCTCCACCTGTAGCCGGAACTCAGGTGGGTCAGTTGGTACCAGAACCCTTTCCCTGTGACCTCCCGGTCTAGAGCTATGGGCCATATTGGTTTTGTGGAGCTTTTTGCTACCAGAACTAGGACGGGGGGGTTGACTCCTCCAGGGGGAGGAGGTGAGTGGCCGGCTGCAGGATAAAAGGCACCAGAAAACAGAGGCCATTGTCTTTCTCTGGAGGGGTGTCACCTGGAGCATTGGTGTTTCGAGAGACCCTTGGACAAGCTGCTGACATCACTGCCCCCCATGTGGTTACAGCCAGGCCTTACAGCAACCCAGAAATCATGTTGATGGACTATCCATCTATCTGGTAACTGACTATTGTTCTGTTCATTTCTGTTGTACCATACCACTTGTATTTGCATATCTAACCACTGTATCCATCTTCTGTGTATATAGTTATATCTAGTGTGCCCTTAAAGCGATTAAATATATAATTTAATCTTGTGCTGTTCTTGTATATTGATCACGAATCCCCACGTCCGTGTTCTCGGTAATATTGTCATATGCTACCTGGGTTGGCTGCTCACCCGATATAATCTGTTAACGGACGGGAGTTATATCAAACGACAGCTGGTGACAGTACTACTGGGCTGACTTGGTTTCGCTGGTGATAGCGAAAAGGGCTCCTCAGCTGGTCAGTATTGTGAGTGAGCGTAGCGCCACGCAGGGATCGCGTGGGCTACCCTCTCTCACTTTCTGTCCCTGCCTGTGCTCACGTGGACAGGAGGCGTCTGTGAAAAACCATGCCGTATGTAACCTTACACACCCCGAGGGGGCATGGAACGTCACGTGTTTGTAGGCAAAGACTTCGTCACACTTTCTAACAGGTTAGAGAATAAAAGTTTCTGTGGGAGTGCTTCTTTAGCTTTTTTCAGTGAGTCTGTGTTATTAGAGTACCATGTGTATATAGATTTTTTTGTTTTACTACTTCTAAAAATATAAAACTTTACTTTAAAAAAAAAAAAAAACAATTGCTCTATGGTTTTCTATCCTCTGATGTAGCTGTGTGAGGACTTGTTTTTCAAGGGGTGAACTGTAGTTTTCATTAGTGTCTTTTTGGAGTACTTCTGACTTTTAAAGTGTACATGACTTTTCAAAAAAAGTTAGCATAATGGCTGTGCTTCTTTCTACAGTCATAACTGTGAAGGAACAGTTATGTTTGGGATTCCCTAGCCATATTATTCCCTGTTTCAGCACACAGCTAGATGCATTTCACTCAGAAACAGGGGGTATATCCCTTCTGCCAGCATTGTACATCCTTTCCCTTTGTATCCAGGCTGTTTTATATTTTACTGTAGACCTTAAAGGGGTTGCCTCATCATAGACAATGGGGGTATATCACTAGGATATGCCCCCTTGTCTGATGTGTGGGTCCATCCTCTGGATAGATCATCAGCATCTGATCGGCGGGGGTCCGACACCCGGGGCCCCCGCCGATCAGCTGTTTCAGGAAGCAGCGGCGCTGCAGGAGCGCCGCAGCCTTCTCTGTGTTTACTGCAGGCCCAGTGACGTCACAACTAGTATCACTGGCCTGGGCGGGGCTAAACTCTGTTCACATGAATGGAGCTTAGCCGCGCCCAGGCCAGTGATACTAGTCGTGACGTCACTGGGCCTGCGGTAAACACAGAGAAGGCCGCGGCGCTCCTGCAGCGCCGCTGCCTTCTCAAACAGCTGAACGGCGGGGGCCCCGGGTGTCGGACCCCCACCGATCAGATGTTGATGATCTATCCAGAGGATAGATCATCAGTTTTTAAAAACTGTAGAAACCCTTTAATTTCAATAGGGCCGCCGAAAATAGCCGGTATTAACCCTTTGTATGACTCGGTCAAAGCTGACCGCAGCATGCATGAGGTTTGCGGAGGGTACCGGTGCCCTTCGCTTCCCCATCGGGTCCCTGCGCTGCAGTGTCAGGGACACGATGTCACAGAAGGCAGCCCCGATGCCTTCCATAGGCATCGTGTCTGCCTTCTACAGAAGTCTTTGAGATCCAGCCCCTGAGGCTGGGTCTCACAGGCGTGCTGTCAGCGTACAAGCAGACAGCGAATGTATTACAATACACGATGTATTGTAATACATTGCAGAGGGGATCAGACCCCCAGAAGTTGAAGTCCCAGAGAGGGACAAAAATAAAAAGTAAAAAAAAAAAGTTAAAAAAAGTTTTCCATAATAAAATAAATGAAGTTTCACGTAAAAAAAGCACCCTTTCCCAAAATAAAAAATTAACATAAAATTGTAAAAAAAATAGAAATAGACGACATATTTGATATTGCCACGTCCCTCAGGTAAACACCGTAAAAAATAAATAAATAAAAACTGTGCTAAAAAAAGCCATTTTTTTAATCACCTTAAATCACTAAAAGTGTAACACCAAGCGATCAAAATAGCTTATGCCCCCAAAATAGTTCCAATCTAATCATCACCTCATTCCGCAAAAAATGAGACCCTATCTGAGACAAAAAAAAAAAAAAAAAACTATGGCTCTCAGACTATGGAGACATTAAAACATGATTTTTTTTTGTTAAAAAGAAATTATATTATTATGTAAAACTTAAATAAATAAAAAAAGTATACATGTTAGTTATCGCCACGTCCGTAACAACCTGCTCTACAAAATTATCACATGAGTTAACCCCTCAGGTGAACACAATAAAAAAAAATAAAAATAAAAACTGTGTCAAATAAGCCATTTTTTGTAACCTTACATCACAAAAAGTGTAATACCAAGCGATCAAAAAGTCATATGCACCCCAAAATAGTACCAATATAACCATCATCTCATCCCACAAAAAATTAGCCCCTACCTGAGACAGTTGCCCAAAAAATAAAAAAAAACTATGGCTGGCAGACTATGGAGACACTAAATTTTTTTGTTTCAAAAATGATATTGTATAAAACTTAAATAAATAAAAAAAGTATACATATTAGGTATTGCCATGTCCGTAAAGACCTGCTCTATAACAATGGCACATGATCTAACCTATCATATGAACGTTATAAATAACAAAAAATAAAAACTGTGCCAAAACAGCTATTTTTTGTTACTTTGCCTCACAAAAAGTGTAATATAGAGCAACCAAAAATCATATGTACCCTAAAATAGTACCAACAAAACTGCCACCTTATCCCATAGTTTCCAAAATGGGGTCACTTTTTTGCAGTTTCTACTCTAGGGGTGCATCAGGGTGTCTTTAAATGTGACATGACAACTTAAAATTTTCCCAGTGAAATGTGCCCTCCAAAACTATATGGCGTTCCTTTCCTTCTGCGCCCTGCTGTGTGCCCGCACAGCAGTTTACGATCACAAATGGGGTGTTTCTGTAAACTACAGAATCAGGGTAATAAATATTGAGTTTTGTTTGGCAGTTAACCCTTGTTTTGTTACCAGAAAAAAATGTATTAAAATGGAAAATCTGCCAAAAAATAGAAATTCTGAAAATTTGCTTACATTTTCCTTTAATTCTTGTGGAACACCTAAAGGGTTAACAACGTTTGTAAAACCAGTTTTGAATACCGTGAGGAGTGTAGTTTCTAAAATGGGGTCATTTTTGGATGGTCTCTATTATATAAGCCTCACAAAGTGACTTCAGACCTGAACTGGTCCTTAAAAAGTGGGTTTTGGACATTTTTTGAAAAATTTCAACATTTGCTTCTAAACTTCTAAGGGGTTGTTCACATATCAGTTATTTGATCAGTTATTTCCATCAGTTATTGTGAGGAGGAGTGGACACTACACAGAGATCAGGTATAATGAAAAGATCTTCACATGTTCAGTGTTTTTGACCCGCACCTGGTTTTGGCTCACAATAACTGATGGAAATAACTGATCAAATAACTGATATGTGAACAACCCCTTAGCCTTCTAATGTCCCAAAAAATTTTTTTCAAAATGATCCAAACATGAAGTAGACATATGGGGAATGTAAAGTAATAACTATTTTGGAGGTATTACTATGTATTTTAAAAGTAGAGAAATGGAAATTTTTTTATTTTTCTAAATCTTTGGTAAATTTGGTATTTTTTCATAAATAAAAATAAAATATTTTGACCCAAATTTGTCATGAAGTACAATATGTGACGATCAAACTATCTCAGAATGGCCCGGATAAGTAAAAGCATTTTAAAGTTATCAGCACATAAAGTGACACATGTCAGATTTGCTAAAAATGGCCTGGTCCTTTAAATAATCCCTTGACGTCCAATAAATTGCTGTACAAATCTGTAGATGTACCTGCAATCTTACATGTAAAAATTCTAAAGACAAGAAAATGTCATTAAGCCACTGGTTAATAATACAGTTGCAGAAGGAAATTAAGCTATAAAGTATTCTAGGTTGATTTGTCTATTAGGAAGTGAAGGTTAAAAGGATTCTGCCAGTGTTTTATACTGACAACCTATTCTCAAGACTTTCGACACATCTCGGACTTCCGACACATTCCCTGTTTCAGCTGCACAGCTAGAGGCATTTCACTCTGAAGCAGGGGGTATATCCCTTCTGCCAGCATTGTACATCCTTTCCCTTAGGTTACATTATGTTTTTTTTCAGCTCCGGAGCTTACAGAATAGATAAGGATGAACAAATCACAATTACAGACACACCGAAGAGTGTAGAAGCAGTTCTTTTATCAGGCTCACAATCTCTGCTAGCTCTGACATGTTCCCACTTTCTCTCTGCCTTTTCCTGAGTCTCTGTTACCAGGGAAGGATCTTGCCTGACAAAAGGCAGTGGACTGCCATTTAGGTGGAAGTGAGACCCCTAGTGGCGATAACCGCTTTTTTTTACAAGTGGATGAAGACATATGTTTCTAAATGAAGTGATTTTGAAATTTCCTAGCTACACCATTCTCGATGAAATTATGTGAAAGTACAGTGACTCCTTAAGAACTTTTTGCATTACTGCAATTGCTCATCCTCATCCAGGTTCATTGTTTGACGGTGTCAAAAAAGCCATTTTTTGTAACCTTACATCACAAAAAGTGTAATACCAAGCGATCAAAAAAGTCATATGCACCCCAAAATAGTACCAATATAACCATCATCTC
Source organism: Rhinella marina (assembly GCA_900303285.1). Lineage (NCBI taxonomy): Eukaryota > Metazoa > Chordata > Amphibia > Anura > Bufonidae > Rhinella > Rhinella marina. Next base: position 1,021 of record ONZH01000629.1, on the reverse strand, counting down.
ATCCCACAAAAAATTAGCCCCTACTGAGACAGTTGCCCAAAAAATAAAAAAAAAACTATGGCTGGCAGACTATGGAGACACTAAATTTTTTTGTTTCAAAATGATATTGTATAAAACTTAAATAAATAAAAAAAGTATACATATTAGGTATTGCCATGTCCGTAAAGACCTGCTCTATAACAATGACACATGATCTAACCTATCATATGAACGTTATAAATAACAAAAATAAAAACTGTGCCAAAACAGCTATTTTTTGTTACTTTGCCTCACAAAAAGTGTAATATAGAGCAACCAAAAATCATATGTACCCTAAAATAGTACCAACAAAACTGCCACCTTATCCCATAGTTTCCAAAATGGGGTCACTTTTTTGCAGTTTCTACTCTAGGGGTTCATCAGGGTGTCTTTAAATGTGACATGACAACTTAAAATTTTCCCAGTGAAATGTGCCCTCCAAAACTATATGGCGTTCCTTTCCTTCTGCGCCCTGCTGTGTGCCCGCACAGCAGTTTACGATCACAAATGGGGTGTTTCTGTAAACTACAGAATCAGGGTAATAAATATTGAGTTTTGTTTGGCAGTTAACCCTTGTTTTGTTACCAGAAAAAAATGTATTAAAATGGAAAATCTGCCAAAAAATAGAAATTCTGAAAATTCGCTTACATTTTCCTTTAATTCTTGTGGAACACCTAAAGGGTTTAACAACGTTTGTAAAACCAGTTTTGAATACCTTGAGGAGTGTAGTTTCTAAAATGGGGTCATTTTTGGATGGTCTCTATTATATAAGCCTCACAAAGTGACTTCAGACCTGAACTGGTCCTTAAAAAGTGGGTTTTGGACATTTTTTGAAAAATTTCAACATTTGCTTCTAAACTTCTAAGGGGTTGTTCACATATCAGTTATTTGATCAGTTATTTCCCATCAGTTATTGTGAGGAGGAGTGGACACTACACAGAGATCAGGTATAATGAAAAGATCTTCACATGTTCAGTGTTTTGACCCGCACCTGGTTTTGCTC
>ONZH01000628.1:0-10317 GCA_900303285.1 Rhinella marina | reverse complement strand
AACAGTGGAAAGCAGCCAAAAGTGAAGTGCCATCTGTATGAAGTGCCATTTCCTCCTCCACCTCCTCCTCCTCCTCCTTAACCGCCGTAGAATTGCTCCGTAAATAAGAGCAATTTTTTATATTTATGGCTCACCTCTTGGGCCTCCACAAAATGTTTAAGAGGTCTCACCTCTTGGGCCTCCACAAAATGTTTAAGAGGTCTCACCTCTGGGCCTCCACATAATTTTTAAGAGGTCTCACCTCTTGGGCCTCCACATAATTTTTAAGAGGTGTCACCTCTTGGGCCTCCACAAAACGTTTTCAAGGTCTCACCTCTTGGGCCTCCACATAATTTTTAAGAGGTGTCACCTCTTGGGCCTCCACATAATTTTTAAGAGGTGTCACCTCTTGGGCCTCCACATAATTTTTAAAAGGTGTCACCTCTTGGGCCTCCACATAATTTTTAAGAGGTGTCACCTCTTGGGCCTCCACATAATTTTTAAGAGGTGTCACCTCTTGGGCCTCCACAAAACGTTTTCGAGGTCTCACCTCTCGGGCCTCCACATAATTTTTAAGAGGTGTCACCTCTTGGGCCTCCACATAATTTTTAAGAGGTGTCACCTCTTGGGCCTCCACAAAAGGTTTAACACGTCTCACCTCTTGGGCCTCCACATAATTTTTAAGAGGTGTCACCTCTTGGGCCTCCACATAATTTTTAAGAGGTGTCACCTCTTGGGCCTCCACAAAACGTTTTCGAGGTCTCACCTCTCGGGCCTCCACATAATTTTTAAGAGGTGTCACCTCTTGGGCCTCCACATAATTTTTAACACGTCTCACCTCTTTAGCCTCCACACAATTTTTAAGACGTCTCACCTCTTGGGCCTCCACAAAATTTTCCATGAGCCTCTGGCCAGCCCACGGCCTCTTCCTGCCTTTTGCGGTCCTACGCATCCCTCAACATCCCCACTGCTTTACCTGCTAGACATGACACTGGGCCAGGTCGGGTCACTGACATCTCAAGCGCCAACAATTTGGGCATTTTAAGGCTTCTGCATGTGTTTGAGTTGTTTTTACATTTTAAAGAAGACATGTCTGACCACATCTCACACACACACACAATGACAATTAGGGGTGGGGTCTATTTGCTTTCCCCCTTGCCTATGCCATCTGTGGTTGTCATAGGCAACGTGATTTTAAGGGGTGCAGAATTTTATCTTCTTTTTTGTCTAGTTTGGCTTGGGGTCCATGGCAATGTAGAGGAAAGAAGGTTTCCTTGTATGGTCTCACTTTACAGAGAGGTTAGATTGTGTTTGGAGTGTATTGTTGAGAGGCTGTGATAGTGGCATAATAGTGCGACTTGGGCGCGTTATATGCACCCAGACATGCTTCCCCTGCTGTCCCAGTTGCATTCCAGCAGTGTTGGCATCCTTTTCTGAGGTTCCAGGGTGGACTTGGTGACCTCCAAGTGGTCGAATTGAGATTTCCAAGTGGCGAGCATTTTTTTCCCATAGACTTTAATGGGATTCGATATCCGGTCGAATAGTCGAATTTCGCAGTCTATTCGAATCGAATTTCGAACTTTCGAATATTTCACTACTCGCTCATCTCTATTGTTTGCCACAAGGGCATTGTAAGAGGTAGATGACATCGGTGGAGTTACATGTGATGCATTCTTCTATATGGTGTACATGTTGGTTGGTAGTGGAAATAACTTCTATTGTTTTTTTGGGGAATCTCGTGATTTGACAATTGATACATTTTCCACATCTGAAATAACCCTTTGTTTGTAACCAATTTTGTTTAGTCTGTCTTTTGGTTCTATTTATTACGGTCGGCGCAATCTTCAAACCTAAATTGGGTGCTCTTGTGAAGGTGATTAGTGGGATATCCGATAGTATAGGGCCAATTAGTTTGTCTTCTTTCAGTATGTGCCAGTGTTTGTTGATTATCTTTTGTATGTTTTTAAATTGAGCACTAAAAGGGAGAATTATTCGAATTTGTTCTTCCTTCTCTATATTTATAATTTTCGGTTGGAAAAAAGTGCTCCTATCCATTTCTCTGACTTTTTGCAATGAGTTTTCTAATAGTGATTTTGGATATTCTTTCAGTAAAAATTGATTTGTTAATGTCTTGGCCTCTTCCTCAAATTTTTCTGTTTTTGAACAATTACGTTTTAGTCTTCTGAACTGACTCGTAGGAATATTTATAAGCCACCTGGGTAGGTGGCAACTGGAAAATAATATAAAGCTGTTTTTCATGATTGGTTTGTGGAATGTGTTACATAATATTTGCGCTGATTGTATAGATATGTTTAAATCTAAGAACTCTACTTTGCTGTTGTTGACTGTTGAAGTGAAGGTTAAATTATAGTCATTGATGTCCAAATTATTTAAAAAGGTGGTTAGATTTTCTTGTGTGTCCTGCCAAATGAATATAATATCATCTATGTACCTACGCCAGAGGACCAGGCTCTCCCCCAGCTTTGGCGCAATGGTATCCATTTCCCACTGCGCCATAAAGATGTTTGCGTAGCTAGGGGCGAACCTGGTCCCCACATCACTTATATACACAGCATTAGATAAGGTAGTAAAGCATTGGCGAGGAGGGAATCATATAGGAAACATGTCTAGATTAGAGTCCAGAAGAATATTCGAATTCAATACATTAATACCTAAAGGCCTGAATGCGGAAATGGAAATATTCGGTTTCTTAAAGTAAATCCGCAGTTAAGGGATGGGTGCCCTTTGGGGACAGGCGTCATGGCCCGGCTGTTTAATTACCAGCACCATGACTCCCCTCCCTGAGAGGCCCCCACCCCCAAATCATCCATCCAATATCACTGTAACCTAAAAAAGAAACAAGTTAAATAAATACCTAAATTCCAAAACAATAAGAAGACAAGTAAAACCCAACGATAAATACTTACCACACTAAAAGAATGATGAAGAAGACCTGCTAAAAAAGACAAAGAAGCCAATTAGAAGATGAAACATAAAAGAAGAATGAAAGAAGAAAAAGAAATGAAAAGAGAGAAAAAACAAAGAAAAAGAAGAAAGACATTCATCATCTTATATGACTCATAAATGTGACCCAGTGAAATGCCTAAAATTTATCCACAATCATTGAATAATCATTTCTATGTATATCATAGGTTTGACATGTAAAGACACATATACAGGTGTGCATATACATATATATACATATACATACATATAAAGACAACAAATCCATTTTCCCATACACATCTATACCCCCCATACATATATATATTTTTTATAATCTCACATACTTTCATGAATCTCCCTCATATCCCTTCCTGATACATCTATACATAATATGTAAGTTTAAATAATATTTATGGGGCCACTCCAACATTCAATGTCAGCCATTATGCACTGCCAAAAAACTTAACATAGTCCCTCACAGCCAGATCCAATGAGATTCCCAAATATATAGTTTATGTTTATTTACTAGTCTATCTATACTATTATGACCATTTATATATGTGATTGTTATGGTTGTTCTTATATATATATAATTAATTTTTACATAGGTTGTCATATATATATTTTTGATCCCAATGTGCATCCATAAGGTGCATCCTCGGCCAACACAAAAGTAGCCGAAAAAGACTGAAAACAAGCCACAGCATAGGAGGGGTTAACCACCCGCCCCCATATCAAGCACCCTTTAAAAAAGCAAGCTAGAAGGACGGACTCTTCAACCATTGAGAAAGGGGGCAGTTTTTGGACCCCGAAACGCGTCTGGTTTCCAAGCAGTCCGTTCCCATATACAAGCATTAAGAAACAGAAAAAGGATGAAATCAACCACATAATTTTTCTTAAATTGGAATAATTCACCTCCGGAGGATACCATCTAAAAAAAGTTGAATAGTCATTGCGGCATAACACAGGCTAAATCGGCAGAAAGCAATAAGTCAACTCAACATCCACGTGGGACGCCACGTGTAAACAGCAAACGCCGCCAACCCAGTCAGGAGCGCGCGCTCTGCACCGGGAAACAGAGGACATTTGAGAGGTAAGAGAAACAGCCTAACGGCTCTCCCTCAACTCCTCCTCTGCAAATCAAAGCTGCAAGACTCCGGTACAGTACTTATCATTATTGCGATAAGAGTGTATTCGATATAGACATTTTACTCCACTAATATCGGGATTCAGATTACCCATACCGCAATTTCTACCGCCTTAAAAGAACTGGGAAAGATATACATACCAAGTGTGGATGACCATAAGATATATACTTTCTTTATTGTTTGAAAAAATACTACATCTATTTTCAACAAATACCCAGATGGAAATTAAGGAATTAACCCTTTCCACATAAATTATGCAAGAAAAAGGGCTATATTGATACATTGTGAGCCTGCGGTCATATTTATCGATGTATCATTTATTGCTGCTATATCACTATATACATTATTGATACAGTGTTGATTTATTATTGATACATTGTGGATACATCGTACTTGAACTATTTTATACACTTTTTATATATATGTTTTGTATCTTAAATCTCATATTTTTACTAATATTATATCCCTAGATTATAATATTCACTCTCTATCTAAAACTCACCCCGTCTGTCACGGGGGAGACAAGGGAAGGTGTGCCCTGTACTTGAAACCCCCCCTTCTTTCCCTACCTACTTGCCTCAAACGGCCCTAGGCGGCCGCGGACAACCACGAAGACGTTCCCTATACTGGGTAAGTGCAGAGGGAGGAAAAGGGAACACAGGGAAAGACAAAACACAGACGGAACAAACACAATGATAGAGTAGTCAGCAAGCCGGGTCAAACACAGGAGATAGCGTAAATACCAGGGGTCAAGAGAAGAGAGGTCCAAGTCCAAGTCCAAAGTCAGAGTCCAAATAGCAAATCCAAAACACAAGGTCGCACAAGCACTGATCAAAAGTATAAACTAATCACAGGCATCTGAGTGAGGCAGTTGCCATCTTTAAATAGCCCGCCCAGGATCATGTGATGTGGCCAGCATCACATGACCTGAGGCGGAGCAAGCTGTCCAAACAATATGTAAAGTAGCCATGTGGTGTGATCAGCACCACATGGCTAAACCCAAACAGAGAATTAACTCATGAAGTGCTGGCTGACAAGACCAGCACTTCAATTCTCTATTGCTCGTCTCTAGGGGGGCGGAGAGGTCCGGCGATGTCGTGCAGAGGGAGCGCGACGCCGACCTCGCGTGACACCGTCCTTGGGTTGTTTTGAAGATTTTGAGTTTTAAACCGCTATTTTAGAATACTATATATATCCAATAAAAATATATCTTTTACCATAATTCTGAACCATCATTTATGTACCTTATTGCTATTGACCATTGAACTACCATCTGTGAGTGTGCTCCACCCATACCTAATATTTCACTTTCAATACACGGTTTTTTGGTTGGATTGAGGGTGTGAGACACCTCATTTTCAACTTCTAGAGACTGGTGAGCCACTGAATATTTTTACCTCTAGGGTCTGCATATAGTATAGAAATTTTGGCACCAGAACAGATTTAATTAACGTGCGTCTCCCAAACCAAGATGTAAATGGTATGTTTCATGAATCAATAGTATTTTTTATAGTTGATGGAAGCAGTTGAAAGTTCTCTTTATATAGTTTTGCTGTGTCCAAGGTCAGGTTTATCCCTAGGAATTTTATATAACTGGATCACCATTGGTAGGGAGTATGAGTTTCTAGCAGTTTTTGGGTCTGTTGAGGTAATGTCATATTCATCACATGCGACTTAGAAGGGTTGATCAAGAAGTTTGACATCCCCCCAAAACTCTGGAACAGAGAGAGAATAGCTGGGAATTCCTCTTCTGGGTTAGTAATAATAACTAAAAGGTCATCCGCGAATGCCGCAAGTTGGTAAGTCACCCCCCTAACACACATCCCTTCAACCCTTTCTTCTTGTCTTATAGCCTGGAACAGGCATTCTACCATTAAAATGAATAGTAGTGGGGAGAGGGGACACCCTTGGCGTGTACCATTTCTTACAGAAAGTATGGGGACATGGTCCCATTCAACAATACTTGGGCAGTTGGAGACTCATACATAGCCATGATAGCTAGTGTTGAGCGAGCATGCTCGGCTGAACTCGCTGTTCGGCCGAGCGTGCCTACACTCGGGCCTGCTCGGTGTTCGGCCGAACACCGAGTGTACTCGAGCGCAATACTCGAGTCTCTTCCCCGCACTGTAATGTTGATTTGTACGCTAATGCTACGCATTGTACGCTAATGTGTACGCATTGTACGCTAATGCGTACGCATTTGTACGCTAATGCGTACGCATTTGTACACTAATGCGTACGCATTTGTACACTAATGCGTACGCATTTGTACACTAATGCGTACGCATTTGTACACTAATGCGTGCGCATTTGTACGCTGATGCGTATGCATTTGTATGCCAATGCGTACGCATTGTGCGCTAATGCGTACAAATTCTGTTAATTAGCATACTTTTATGAGTGAAAGGAGTTAAAGAGGAGAAGTCGCGATTCTGAACTTTTTATATTAACCAGACACCCTCCCCTCTTCCGAGCGGGGGGTGCCTGGTTTAGTCCCATTGACTAACATTATGCTCGGGTGCTCGGCTGAGCACTCGAGCAACCCCTAGTGCTTGGCCAGAGCACCCGAGCATATGAGCACAGAGGTGCTCGCTCAACACTAATGATAGCTTGGATGAAGGGAGCCAGTACCCCAAATTTGAGTAAGGCTCTTTGCATAAAGATCCAGTCAATACGATCGAATGCCTTTTCGGCATCTGTGCCTAGAAGAACTAGTGGTTTAGAATGTGTTCTGGCATAATGTATGAGGCTCACTAGCCTAGTGGTATTCATTCTCCCCTCTCTACTCGACACAAAGCCTACCTGTTCTGCATGCACTAGTTGTGGTAAAATGGGTTGTAGTCTAAGTGCAAGCATTTTAGCATATAACTTTAGATCAGCATTTAACAGCGATATAGGCCTGTAGCTGGCGCAGAGCATGGGGTCTTTTCCTTCTTTAGGAATTATGGTGATCAATGCTGTAAGCATCTGGGGAAGTAGACGGGCCTGGTTTAGTGCTCCACTACAAACCTGTAAAAGTTTGTGAAGCAACTGACGAAAAAAGGCATACCTCCCAACTTTTGAAAATTGCAAAGAGGGACAATGTGTGCGGTGCACATCACGGCAGTTTTTTCATACTACCCAAATCATAATTACTGGAGCCTTTTTTCTTGCGTTTCAATGTCCATATAAATATTAGCTCATAAATCATCAGATTATAGATATTGTAAGGTACAAATTGCACCAAATAATGAAGTTCTGGTCTAATATACAGGTAGAAACCATATAAACACTTTTGTAAGGAGCAATTTAGTAAATTTATTAATGCACATTTATGCATTAATTCCCCAGGTCAAAAAAGGGACATTTAAGGATCAAAGAGGGACAGAGAGACTTGGGTCAAAAAGAGGGACTGTCCCTCCAAAAGAGGGACACTTGGGAGGTATGAAAAGGTGCTATAATAGACAGTAGATAACGCATCAGGTCCAGGACATTTTTGGGTAGGAGTTTGTATAGTAAATCGGGAATGTAGGATTGCCTGGGAGGGGGAGAGGGAAGGAAGATTGAGCGTATGTAGCCAATCATCTATAAACTTCTTTTTATCTCCTTTGGCCTTGAGATTTAAAGGGTTATTCAGATTGTAGAGAGAATGGTAATAGTCTCTAAATTGTCTGGCTATTTGTTCCGTCGACATGAGTACCTGAGAAGAGGTGTTTTTAATAGTGTGTATATAAACACGAGCTTTACGCTTCTTTAAGCTAGCCATCATGAATTTAGAAGCTTTGTCCCCATGAGCATAATGTTTGTATTGTGCCAATAAATATAGCTTGGTGGTTTTGGAGTTTAGTATATTTTTCAAACTCGATCTCAATTGAGTCAAACGGTCTAATAGCTCTCGCGAGGAGCGTTTTTTGTGGAGAAGTTCCAATTTATGTATCTCTTTCTGTATATTTAACACCTCAACTTCCCTTTTCTTTTTAAGGTGAGAGCTAAGGGAAATTAAATGGCCTTGGATAACTGCCTTATGTGCCTCCCAGACCAGGCCCACAGACATAGATACATCTTCATTAAGAAGAAAATATTCTTCCAAGTGTTTGGAAATATGTTTGACATGATCAGGGTGACTCAACAAGGTTTCGTTCAGTGACAAATACTGGAGCATGGTCTGAGAGCAGGATATTGCCAATTGACGTTTTGGAGCATTTGGATAGCATTTGAGGTGTTACAAACAGATAGTCCAATCTCTGGTAAGATGTATGGGCTATCGAGTAAAATGTATAGTCTTTAGATGTTGGGTGTAGCGTTCTCCATATGTCGACTAAATTAGCATTAGCAAGGTGGTGCTTTATCTTTTTCATAGCTATCTGCGACAGAGAAGATGTGCCTACTGATGTATCTATCAAAGGATTTAAAGCAACATTTAAATCTCCTATAATCACCTCCCCTTCTGAAAATGCTTGAAACAAGGGCAAGATGTGTCCCAGCCAGGATCCATGCGCCACATTCGGAGCATATATTTTTTGAGACCCCAGTGTCCCTTTTATAAATACATAACGCCCCCTAAAACATCTGCTATGGTTGAATGTACCACCAAAGGAGTATTTTTATGAACTGCAATTGATACTCCTTTTGAGGCCCCAGATGGTGATGTACTGTGGAACCATTGGTTATATACCACATGTGAGAGACGTGGGACACATCCATGTTTAAAATGGGTTTCCTGTAAAAAGGCAACATTAACCCGTTGTTTTTTTTAAGAGTTGGCATATCTCAGTATGTTTAGGTGGTACATTCATCCACAAATCACAGAAAAAAGCATGGTCTAGTCTGCACCAGAATGTTACCATAAGATGTAAGTAATGGTACATTCAGACCTGGAGTTGCCACACCTCCAGGTATAAATGTTCAAATACAAATCACAGAAAATGAAGATTACTCTTACCAGTAATTGGATTTTCCTGAACCACACGACAGCACCACGAGAGAGAGGATCCGCCCCCAAGACAGGAAACCTGTAGCACAAAAAGCGGAGACTCCTCCTGTGCCTTCAGTATGTATCCAAGGATTTGAGGAACTCCGTCATGTACAATTAGTCCACTGAAGTTTTTAATATACGCTTTTCTATGTACATATTTCTTTTTTTTTTTTTTTAATGCAACACCCAAGTGACCAACAGAACCATAGCCCAGTGAAAATAGGGAGGGAACAATATGGGTGCTGTTGTGTGGTTCAGGAAAATCCAATTACCGGTAAGAGTAATCTTCATTTTTCCCCTCACCCCACGACAGCACCACGAGAGAGAATAACCGAGGAACACCTAGGGTGGGATAACAGCAGAAAGAACCGAAGAACCAAAGGATAAGTCAGCCAGTGTATTTAACTGAAGACGGTAGTGCCTGAAAAAAGTAGAAGGAGACACCCAAACCGCTGCTTTACAAACGTCTTCCAAAGGGACAGAAGCTCTCTCAGCCCATGTGGTAGATACTGCCCTAGTTGAATGCGCCTTGAGTCCCTTAGGTGGATCTTTTCCCACCGAAACATATGCCAGTGCAATAGCAGATGTAATCCATCTTGAAATGGTTTTCTTAGATGCCTGATGACCCTTATTCTTCCCCTGGAAAAGAACAAACATCGAGGAAGATTTCCTCCAATCTTTAGTCACTGACAAATACTGTGTAATACACCTTTTAACATCTAGACAATGTAAGGATCTTTCTTCATCAGATGAAGGATTTTAAAAAAAAGTTGGAAGGACAATCTCCTGAGTTCTATGAAACCTAGAAGCTACTTTTGGAAGAAAAGCTGGATCTGGTTTAATAACCACCCTGTCATCTAAAAAGGTAGTGTAAGGTGGATTGATGGATATTGCCTGAATCTCGCTAACCCTACGGGCAGAGGTCAGGGCCACCAGAAGACTAAGCTTAAAGGACAAATTAGGCTTAATTGAAATCTCCTCTATGGGTTCAAACGGAGGTTTAGTAAGGGCCCCCAAAACCACATTTAAATCCCAAGGGGAAATTCTGGATGGAAGTACAACAGAACTCCTGGATACTGACTTAATAAAGCGCACAACCCAAGGATTTGATGCTACATTATTACAAAAAAGTGAAGACAGGGCAGAGATCTGAACTTTAAGAGTACTAGGCGACAAACCTAACTGCCATCCTTTTTGAAGAAATTCTAACACCTTAACTATTGGAACCTGACTCGAAAAATCATTAACATCTAGTTCTGCAAAGGACAAAAACTTCTTCCAAGTTCTAGC